>WHVA01000499.1:0-80745 GCA_015179125.1 Gautieria morchelliformis | reverse complement strand
TCCGGGGGAAGCGGAAGTCGAGTAGACAATGCGTGGGAACTAACTAATTGGGAACAATGGGACTACAAGGGGGGTTCAGGGTAAGGTAAAACAATGGCAAAGAACAAGGGGTCGGGAAAACATGTCTGACAACGAACTACAAGGGTGACCGGATGTATGGTCTTGATGAACGATGAAGCAGGTCCGGTGGGTCCGAGTAATAGAGTTGAAAGAACAAGGGAATAGAACAATGGGCGGAATGTCGGAAATATTGGAGGGGCGGAAAGTGTTGCGGAACTGAAGGTCGGAAATGAACGGTCGTAACACAAATAGAAGACGCGAGAGCATGGGAAGATGTCAGTCCGGGCAGGGATGGCATGGACTGGCTAGCTTCAGTCTTCACTGCTGCAGTGAGGCGGTGTGTCATGCACTTCACAGCATGTGTGCTGTTCAAGTGTGTTGGTGCATCTTGGGAGCCCGCATTATGCATGGCTGTGTCTCTGAAGTCCCATACGTGTGCACTGGCAGAATGAGACCTACTGCAGCAGAAGCCACATGTACACTGCACTTTTTTCGTGCTGTGTGGCATGCTCACGGTCTGGCCTGCTGTGCTGTGTGTCGAAGGGGCTCATGGCAAGGATGGTGATAGAGATGGGTGCGGGTATGGTGGTGCGTGTTGGCATGAAGCCATGGCCACCTCCTTGGTCTTTTTGCAGAGTCTCACCTGCATCACATGCTTGTGAGTTGTGGAGCAGGCTGCAGCCACAAATGGGGGGTGTGTGTCTGCATGACACATCTGTGCATCCTTAATGTATGAGTGTGTGGGTGGAGGCAGGAAAAAGATGTGACCACGTGCTGTGGGCATGCTTGCATGGACATCGGTCAGGGCCATGACCTCATGACTCCTTGCCACCTTCTGCACCTCTGTCCTGGGGGTCTGCTGTGTGGCATCGCATGTCAATGTTGTGGCTACGAGTGGAGGGTATGTAGGAGGCATCTGTGTGCACGGCGTGGACAAGGAAGAGAGTAGAGGTGAGAAAGTGTAAATAACCTGTGTATCTACATGTACGATAGTTATTACCTAATCCCAGTGGGCCCCTGAGGGACCCACTGTATAGTTTATGCGTGGGAACCGGCCGGCAGTCTCCATCGCATCTTACTCTTACCTGTCACTACGTAGCATTCAGAATACCACTCATTGGTCAAGTTCTGTAGTGCCATTGTGATACAAGGTCATACGATCGACACCCTTTACACCTTTTTGAACTATCCTGTGGTTGATCGCCACGCGACCAACCGATAGTGGATTCGAAGCAATCTTGAAAAAGATTGCTGCGTCGATGACTAAACATCGTTGAGACCCTCCAGTAGACCCTCTACTGTCGGCTGCGAGCATGATGATTCCACGCAGTCAAAGACAGACATGAGGGACGAGCTCGAGGTCCATGCCCCATGCGCAGCCCAGTGACACAACGGCTGACGCTACCCTGGACCAAGAGTCCAGGACGATGGAAGACAGAGAGATGGTAGACCTCACCGCCCTCGTCCCCTCAGTAGAGGATGAGGAAAACCCCGACCACGTCTCGTTGAGCGTGGCCGAGAAAGAGACGGCGCCGGGCAATGAGCCAGTGCCGCCCCCCATTCCTCTCTGCCCAGAGACAAATGAAAGGGCAGAGAAGTCTTGCCGTCGTCAGACGGTAGAGCAACAATGTCGAGGCAGGCACAAAGCCACAACTCAAACTGATGCTCACGAAGTAGAGCGACGACGATCGTCCCTGAAGGAGGACGACGACAAAAAAGACGAGCCCCAGACGATGGTCAGGACTCGGAATACTCGAGCTCAAGTCGCAAGAGCTCGAGGGCTCACGCCATTGACCACGAGATGGCAGAGGCCCTGAACAAACAGGTGCAGGCTGCGCTGCACCGAAGCACGCTGACGTGCCACAAGCACGATCAGCTGGCATTGCAGCTTGACAACGCCGCCGCTGCCCTAATGGCAATCGGCAAGGAACTCCACCAGGCGGAGGAGATCAGGCTGCAAGACGCAACCATGCTGGAGGACGTCCAGAAAGCCCTCCACCCACGCGGGGAACGCGATGCAACTCTTCCGAGCTCGCGACAGTCTGCAGCCAATGAACACAGTTGCGACATGGAAGACCCGCGCTGAAAGGAGCGGGACAAGCAGCGAATGCCGCCGCCAGCCGTCCCGGTCGAACAGGACGTAAGGTTTGGGAACGAACCTCAAGAGCAACCGGCTGCCCCAACGGACAGCCGTAAAACGATCCAACAAATCGTTAGGGAGCAGGTCGCCTCAGATCCTGACTCTGAAACGACGACCGAGATCTTAGAGCTCGAGGTCGCACACTGGCAGCGTAAGGAAGCTGCAGCCACGCGCCGCCACACACGGGCACTCGAGCTACTAGTGAAGAACGCTGAAGAGATAGTGGCCCACAGCCACACCGCTCAGCTGCCCGACGAGCAGCTCACGCAAGCTGTAAAGGATGCACGGCAGGCGCACGCAGCCTACAACAGCAGGCTGCGGATCCGCAACGCGGGACTGACCGGGGACACCAGGCACAAAACCCCTCCGGAACCGAGAGCACAAAATGCTCCCGATCCCAAGCCCGATCCAGGCCCGGGGCCCGTCAGGGCATATAACAGCCTGCCCCGTGCGGTGTCACAACCGCGCGAGTGATCCATGGCTCCAACGGAAGGCCAGGGAATCCCTGACCAGGCCGACGTCGTACCAATGGAGCCATACGACGGGATCACACGGATGATCCGCATGGCGTTAGCAGACGCCACGGACACAGACCCGGAGAAGTCTGTGCTAGCGAAAGCCGGCGTAAAATTGGCTCATCCCGAGCCATATGCCGGGGGATCTGACCTCGAAGAGTTTGAAATCTTTGTGGCAGCCATCCTACGATGGCTGAAAATGAATTGCCTCCTAGGGCCAACCAGAATCGACATGCAGGTCGGCTACATGGGCACTCGCCTCACAGGTGAAGCCCAGGAGTGGTTCCTTCGAAACGTTGAACACTTCGATTGCCAGGTCCGCAGCTGGACGCTGGAAACTGTGATGCAAGGCCTTCAAAAAAGGTTCCTGAACACACTGATGTACCATCATGCATTGAATAAATTTGACGTGGTCATGCAGGGCATGAAGACCGTTCAGGAGATGCTGAATGAGCTCACGAAATATGCGGCGCGTATGATACAGCCGCCAGACAATTACACGTTCCGGAGACGGTTCGTATCGGCGCTGTGCGAAACGCTGCGCAACGAGGTCCTCAAAAAGGGCTATAATGCCGAGAGCAGCTCAATAGAGCAACTCTTCGAGACGGCCCGGATGGTCGAGGAGGCATCCCGATACAACATGGGGATGCGCCGCGCAGAAAACGCAGCAGCAACGGCAAGCGCTGCGTGGCAGCAAGCCGTTGACACAAATGGCCCTGACCAGGCCCAGCCTGTTCGCAAGAAGCGGAAAAGGACAACGGCTACCGCCCTCACACCCAGCACAGGCTGGACGCCCGTCTGAAGCTAAACAGCCTCAAGCATCAGGGTCGTCCCCACGACCTGCCCTACCAACGAAAGTGTTGGGCCGGCCTAACGATCGACCCAGCGGCAACCAAAGCAACACCACATGCTTTGAATGCAGCCAACCTGGCCACAAAAAGGCAGAGTGCCCCCGGCTTAGATCCGGTATAAGGACAGCAGCTGCGAGGCATGACGATGAGGCCGAGGATCCGGAGACGAATCTCGGTCAAAATTCTCTTCAACAGATTGATGAAGAGGGGGAGGGTGATACCCAACCCAACGACACTCCGGACAACAGAGACGCGCCTGCTGAAGAGTGGGACCCCGAGCCGTCCCAATACTATGAATGGGACGAGGAGGTGGAAGACACCACCTACAGGTCCAGCGCGATCAGATTCGCGCCGGAGGATGAAACTGCCACAAAGGTCATGGGGGCATGCACGTCAGTCACGCCAGACAAGGCGGCCGAGCCGGTGTATCACCACCGAAGCAAGAACAGGACGTGGCCAACGTGCCCGCGCAGTGAGAACCGTACCCTATCGGGGTACTGGGAAATAAACGGCGTAAAAGCCCACTGCCTGCTAGATAGTGGCAGCGAAGGGGTACTGCTATCCCCCGAATTCATGTGAGCTACACGGATGAAGACATTCTCCCTGGAGCAGCCAATCACGCTGCAGCTAGCCTGTATAGGCAGCCGTTCCATGATCAACTATGGAACGAACATGACCATCAAATTTGGTTGTGAGACATACGACGAATATTTCGACGTAGCGAACATCGAATATTACGACGCTATCTTAGGGACACTGTTCCTAAGGAGATTCGGCATAACCCTGGACTTCTCAAGCCCAGGGACGATCCGCAAGGGGATTGAAGTGATCCCCATGGGCAAGGTATCGTTCGACGACGACGGATCGACGAACGAGGGAGGATAAGGGGCCACCGGTGAGCAGGATCACCCGGGCACCGAAGCCTAACCTGGCTCATTGAAGCCAGGAGGACAAGTCGCAGGACGACTCATCCTCGAACTCACCCTACAACCGTAGGGAGAGGCGCTCTCACCTAACGGTGAAAGCGATGGGGAAGAGGAAAACGGTTCCGTGCGCCGCGGCACCTAATAGACGCACACAGCGCCTAATGGCTTCTAAGCCAACCACCACCATCATCCTCACGGATGATGACCTTCCTCACCTCCGCGAGGAATGGATGGAATGAATCACTGACTTAGTCAGTGGAATTGCATTAGAACTCCCACCACTACGGGAGATCAACCATGAGATCAACCTCAGCGATCCCAACAAGCACATGCGGTATCAACTACCGAAATGCCCCGAACACTTCCGAGAGGAACTATCAGCTAAGATAGAACGATACACCACTGCAAAGTGGTGGATTCCGGCAGTCGCGCAGCAGGTAGTGCCCATGCTGTGTGTGCCGAAGAAGAATGGTACATTGTGAACCGTCTTCGATCTGCGCCAGCAGAACGAGAACACAGTGAAGGACGTCACACCCTTCCCGGATCAGGATATCATCCACAGCGACATGGCTCGCTGTCGGTATCGAACAAAACTCGATATGTCAGAAGCATACGAGCAGATCCAGATCCATCCAGATCACATAGCAAAGACTGCCTTTGCCACAATCCTTGGCACATTCAGGAGCCAGGTGATACAGATGGGAGACTGTAACACCCCATCAACATTCCAACGGCTGATGACAGCCATTTTCCGCGACTGCATAGGTCGCTTCGTCCATGTATACATGGACAACATCTTCATATTCTCGCTCTCAATACAAGAGCATGAAGAGCACCTCTACATCGTCTTTGACAGACTGAGGAAGAATCACCTTTTTCTGAGCAAGAAAAAGGTGGACCTCTATTCCATCCGAATGGAGTGTCTCGGCCATATCATCGATGGCCAAGGGGTACATGCCGACGAGGACAAGATGCAATGCATCCACGAGTGGCGCAGGCCACGGACGTTCAACGACGTCCAGCGTTTCCTCGGGCTGGTACAGTATCTGGCACACTACATACTAGATGTTAGCGCATATCCCACCCCACTATCGGGCTGTGTGCATAATAACCGTCCATTTGAATGGACGCCACTACTAGACAAATGCTGGCAAAGCATTAAGGCGTTGGCCTGTAAGGCCCTGATCCTGCATCCAGTAGATTCCAGGTCCCAGAGCCGATCTGGGTGATCACCGACGGATCAAAAGCCGGCATCGGTGCGGTCTACGGCCAAGGTCCAGACTGGAAAACTTGTCGACTTGCCGGCTTCTTGTCAAAGAAGTTCAGCGTTGCACAGCAACACTACCGGACTCACGAGCACGAGACAATCGCGGTGCTCGAGGCTCTCATGAAATGGGAGGACAAACTGCTGGGACGAAGGTTCACCGTCATCACAGACCACAAAGGGCACGAGTACTTCGAGACCCAGAAGAGCCTATCTGACCGCCAGGTCAGATGGTGGGAGTTTCTCTCCCGGTTCAATTTCAACACCGTTCATGTCGACGGTGTACAGAACAAGGTAGCGGACTGCCTGTCGCGCTACTATGAGAGCGACACGAGTGATGACAATCACCCGGACCACGTCTTCGTAAATGCGGATGCGCGTCTAGACCCGGACGGTGAGTTATTGCCCACCGACCGGTATATCGAGCTGCGAACAGCGGCGACTAGACACTCTAAATGCCTCGCTGAGAAGACAGAGGCGAGAGTAACGGAATCCACCGCACTAAATGAGGGCTCACCAGAGCCCGCGAATGTCGCCGCGTCACGCGACGATGATGATGACATCAGAGCAAAAAACCAAATGTGTAAACCAAACTCTGGAACAGTATCTTTGTGTGTATTGCAACTATCAACAGGACAATTTTTCTGAGTTGCTACCACTCGCTGAGTTTGCATACAACAATGCTCCCAGTGCAACAACCGGCATATCACCCTGCTTTGCCAACAAGGGATACAATCCCAATGTCACGGTTCACCCCGAACTGGACCTTGCATCCTCCCAAGCCCGAGACT
The DNA here is from genome assembly GCA_015179125.1 of Gautieria morchelliformis. Classification (NCBI taxonomy): domain Eukaryota; kingdom Fungi; phylum Basidiomycota; class Agaricomycetes; order Gomphales; family Gomphaceae; genus Gautieria; species Gautieria morchelliformis. Next base: position 74,198 of record WHVA01000499.1, on the reverse strand, counting down.
TCGCAGTTGACCTTGACCAGCTACATGATACCCTGAAGGAGCAAATCAAACTGGCTCAATCTTGGCATCAGGCCTCGGCTAACGCGCGTCACACTCCCACTCCCGAGTTCGCAATAGGATCCTCCGTGATTGCAAAAGCGCAGTTCTTCCGCACAACCCAGCCCTCAAAGAAGCTGGCTGAGAAGTACCTCGGTCCCTTTGAGATTATAGGCCAGGCCGGATCCCAAGCTTACATTCTACGCCTGCCAGATAGAGCCCAATATGCACTGATCCGTGGACCAAGTCGATGGCTAGTCCATCACATATGTTCTTTCTTTCTTCTATCTTCTTTTCCAAACACGTGCCCCTCATTTCTGATCCTATCAATCACACACATCCTTTCCCTATCAACTAGTAAGATATGCACTCACCGTAGCACCCGGCGCATCAACATCCGAGCCGCATACACGCACCTTCCCACATACCTCCACCCCTTGTGTCCTAGCTCATTCTGCACTTCAGATAAATAGCTAACTGTTGTATCATATCAAGTCAGTCAATCGAACTCACCTGTTACCCATACAAGCTTCTGTCTCGAGACAAGACAATTGTGTTAGACTCTATCTCATTGTGCACATACACTGCGTAAACTATTATCTTCAGAACAACCCTCCACTCTATTCGAGTTTGTTCCAAAGTCTGAATCACACCCTCACTCATTAAAATACTCAGACACTCTTATTCTTCACAGGTTTGACTGTCGCCTTCGGGATGATATCCCGAGGTGAAATGCAGTTTCATGTCAAGAGCCTTACCAAGGGAGCAGAAAAAGTATGAGACGAATTCCGAACCTTGGTCGGATGTCACATGACTAGGGACAACATTCTTCGAGAAGATGTGAAAGACAAACAGGCGGGCGAGGTCTGCAGATGTGACCGTGTCATAAGTCGAGATGAATATACTCCGTTTGGTTATGCAGCAAAATACCACAAGGATTGCAGTGAATCCCAAAGACGCCAGCAACTGCTCAATGAAATCCATGGAGATGGAATTCCAAGGTTGCTTGGGTATCGGAAGTTGCTGCAGGGAACCATAAGGCCAATGACACTGTGATTTTGAACGCAAGGAAGTGGTGCAGGACTTGCAAAAGTCAATGACGAAAGACCTAAGTGCAGGCCATGTGTATTCCCGTCTGATGAGTTCTAAGGTCTTGTTTTGACCAAAATCCCCCGAGAGTACATGATCATGTTTGTACTGAAGTACTCAGAGCCGGAGGTTGTCAGCATCAGGAACATATATGTGGCCATCGAGGCGGAGGAAGCCGTCCTTGGGTTGCATCCATCTTGGGTCAGAACTATCGCTGAGATGCCAAGCAGCTATGGGATTGGATGCCAGGTTAGCTAAAATGTCGGCATGAAGCTTTTTGGAGTCCATTACAGTGGTTGCCTGGAGAACGGGTGCAAGCAAACTGCCCGGAGGGATTCTGACAGTTGTTGATTAGTGAAAATCAGTCGGAAGTTCTGCGGGTGGACTGAGCCATAGTCATTACCTCCCTCTTTAAGGTAGACGAGACATCCCATCATCTAGTTAGAGCATTGGGTTTTGTACCGAGCTTTCTGGGACAGAACCAAATAATGAGGTTAAACTGTGAGAGGAATTAGGACCAGTGGGCTTGTCATCAGGTTAGCAACTTTGTGGTGGCAAAATACTCCAAGTTTTTGTGATCAGTGACAATGTCAATAGGGGAGCTGGAGCCTTCCAAATATTGTCTCCAACATTGAAACACTTCAAAAATTGCCAATAGCTCTTTATCATGGACATCGTAATTTAATTCGGCACTGGAAAATGTTCAGGAGTGGAAAGCGACCGGGTGCAAGATACCTTCATCATCTAACAAAGGCAGGATTGTGCCGAGGGCATAATCTGAGGCATCAGTTTCCACAACCATAGGCCGATCAGGAATCCACTGCAACAGAACCAGGGCCAAAGTGAAAACTTCCTTGAGTAATTGGAAGACTTTTGGCATTCTTTGGTAAACGCCCAAGGGGTGCCTTTACGAGTAAGCTGGGTTAGGGGGACCGTGATGTAAGAATAGTTATAGATAAAATGGTGGTAAAAATTGGTGAAGCCGAGGAAGGACTGTATGTCTTTTACCTTCCAGGGTTCAGGCCAATTGCGGATTGTCTGGACTTTGTCTTCGGATATGGTAAAGCCGTTGGTAGACAGCATATACAGAATTAAATGGAATCTCAGTGCCATTCGCATTTATCGGGTTTTAGCATAGTGGCCGTGTTTCCGAAGACGCCGCAATACTTCAGGGACGTGTTCCCTGTGTTTGACCAGGTCATCAGAATAGATGAGTATGTCATCAAGGTACACAATGATGCATACATCAAGCATATCTCCAAAGACATTATTCATAACATTGCAAACCCACAGGACCGTTGGTTAAGCTGAATGGCATGACTAGCCATTCAAAAGAGCCAAACCGGGTCTGGAATGCTGTTTTCCACTCCTCGCCTTTGGCGACTCGGATGAGGTGGAATGCATGCCAAAGGTCAATTTTGATGTAAATCTGAGCCTTTCGGGGTGCATCCAACAAGTAGGTAATCAACGGGAGTGGATAGTGGTCCTTCTTAGTAATTGTATTGAGTGCTGGGAAATCCATGCAGAGTCGAAGTTTGCCACTCTTCTTTTGACAAAGAGGATAGGGGCTCCATGGGAGGACCGAGTGGGCCGAATGTAAGCCAGGTTCAGGTGCTCATCAATGAAATCTCGGAGCATGGCAAGCTCCAAGGTAGAGAACAAATATAACGGGGGTTGAGGAGGAGTAACACCAGCCTCTAATGTGATCTTGAGATCATAGGGTCGGCGGGGAGCCAAGGCGTCACGCTTGGACTTGCTAAAGACATCTGCAAAGTCATGTTACTCCTTTGGAACATCCTTGAGATCCACCAGGCTGGGTTGCACAGAAGCTGAATGTGCCGAAGCCTCGGATTCGGGCTGTGCCAGGTTTAGCTGAAACCATTGGGAACCCTCTAGTTTGCAGGTCAGGAGAGCCACCTGGGGAGCTTCCAAGCTTGGGTTTGGCTCGGTCTTGGTCTCGGCCATAGAGGCGTGAGCCGCAGCCAGCAGGGGTTCCACAGGACTGCCCGGGAGGGTAGTTTGGAACATAATACTGCCCAGTACCCAGTCAATCAATGGATTGTAGTGGGTTAGCCAGTTGTGTCCAAGAACTACCGAAACAGACAAATCAAGGGGGGGTGACATAAAAGTCTACCGAATGGGTGTGACCATCGGGGAAATGTATAGGTAGCTCTACAGCTTCATTAATTACAGAATTTGTACTACCATCAAAAAAACGGAGCAGGATCGGATCTACTGATTGGGTTTTGAGACTATTGTCAAGATTGGTTTTTAGGTGTTAATATTGTGTATTAGTGAACACAGCAAATGCCTGAATAGATTGTGCAAAGAAGTGAGCCGTTCGGCGAATAAGGTGAACCAAGAAATGTTCAGAAGGTAAGAGGGCTGCCTGAACGGAGCTCGCCCTATCTACAGTCATAGCGAAGTGGCCCGTAACACTTCACAATGTAACGTTCACGGTGTCCCAGAAAGGTTGTTTAAGTAGCAACAATCCTTTCACCGGTGAAGGCACTCCTTCAGAGCCCTTCGCCAACAGCCCGGATAATAGTACAAAGGCTAAGGTAATGAAGGTGAAGTACGAAAACTCACCAGTGGTTCTTAAGTCCTCCTCTGGTTGAAGATAGGAATCTACAGGAGAGGGCTCAATATCACAAGATGGATGTATGATAATTGAACTGGGGAATATACATGTGAATGTAAGCTACTTATATTGAATGCTCGTATGATATCAGTGAATAGGAAAGAGGCCGTCATGAGCTAAGGTTGGATAGGGGTGCGCAGTCAGGATACAAAATAGGTGAAACATGTATGCAATAGAAAGAAGGAGGAGTGCAAATGTGAAATGATGGGGAAAAAAGAGGGCGAAGGTGCCTATGTACAAAAGCACGCCTTGAGACCTGCACATATGTTACCCTGCATGGGCTCTTCCTCTGCTGGGTTGATCCCACACGATCTACGGTTAGGACATCCTGCGAATGCATTCCAGCCATACGAACACCTAAAGGGGTTGCATCGGGAAGATGATGGGGCCAGTGATGAACCATCACGCCGGGTAGAGGATGTTCATCATGTTTGATGGCATGCCTGCTGGCGAATGATGTGAGCAGTGAATGATCATTCGGTGAATGTGGTGAAGGGCAAATGAAGCAATCATGGAGGGGGTGTGGTCGAATGGAAGGGTGAAGCCGAGTGAATGCAGAGGAGGAGTGGTGGAAGAGAAAGCAGGGATAGCTGGGTACAAGAAATAAATGAGTCGTGATAATCCGGTCATAGGAACATCCAAAGGGGGTTGAGCCGAGGAGGTGATAGGACCGGTGATGAACCATCAAGCCGGTCAAAGGACGTTGATCGTGTTTTGATGGCGTGGCTATGGTGAATGACGCGAGTAGCGAATAATCATTTGGCGAATTCGGCAAAGGGCGATTGGAGCGAACATAGAAGTGGAGTGATGAAATGGAGGACAGAGTTACTGGGTATAAGGAATAAATGAGTCATGACCACTATGTCTACTTACAAAGACTGATTCAATAAAACAATGAGTAGACCCAGAATCTACTATGGCTTTAAACTTTTGGTTGGGGAGCAGAGACGAGGATAGACTAACTACAAAAGAATTTGGAGAACAGAGAGCAAAGGCATTGATTCTTACCTCCCCTAATGTGCAAGCTGAGTCAACGCTGTAGAAAGTATGGTCAGCGGGGTTGCGTATGCATGAGCGGCTCGTGAGGTTCGTAAAGAACATAAGGAGAGAATAGAGATGAGAGAACAACTACGGCTGTATGCGTGAACACCACGCGCAGTGACAGCGACACTAAACACTGACTGATATGCCACCTATCCAGTCATAAGCCTCATGGGCTAGAACAAGAGCACAAACATGGATATTTACTGCCTGGGTTGTTATTGTACAGTAGCTAGCTATTTAAACACTTGGAACGAACCCATACTAAACTAGATACAATAGGGGGTTATGGAGCGATGAGTGCCGCCGGTGCGCAATGCATGCACCGGTGCCAAGGCTGTACCTTATCATATGGAGATTAATATATGTGTCAGGAACGATGGAGCGCCTCCCGCGCTCCATCTCGGATCTATCCCTCGGTCAGCCCTGGAACCGGGCTCAGGGTTGAAGTCGCCGGTTAGATATGTGCGCGAGTGATAGCGCGTGCACGCATGATGCGCTGTGCCAGCAGTAAATGCGTGCACATCCATGTACTAGGATGTGCCGGGAAATTGTTATGACTTTGTTAGTGATGAATATTAATGTATAGCTTGATCTTCCTATTCATAATGAACGCCACCCTCGGTATGCGCAAGCTGAGTCAACACGACCCTCAGTATGCGCAGAGGCCATGGGGCCACTGACTATTTTTTTGCACCTGAAGCCAAGGTATCGGCTTTGTCATCGGATGTCTTCCCGTCAGAAGCCGTGACTGCCTGGGATGACCTGGCCTTCGGACATTCCTTCACACGGTGGCCACTCTGCGCACATACTAAGCAGAGGTTGTTATCCATGCGACATTGGCGTTCTGTGGGTGTGAGTTTGCCATCCTTGCCGAGTCTGTCTGGTTTGTTTTTTTTTCTGACCCTTGGACTGATTATTCCCTTTCGGCTTATCCTTGCCTTTGCCTTGGTTGTTACCGGCATTGGCATTGGAGTTGCCAGAACCTTGACCTTGGCATTGGTGGTTGTTCTGGGAACCTTGGTTTTGCTTGGCCGACCTGTTGTTCTTGGCTTCGGGTTTGGGAGCAGAATGAGTCTCATGAGAGGGTTCACCGCAATGTTCACAATACCTCTAGGGGTGCACACCATGCACCATTATTCCCTGAGCATCAGAATAATATGTTACATATTGAGATTTCCGCTAAGTCGGAACTGGAAAGGACAGCGGCTTCAACTTATTGGTTGCGCCCCCAATGAACTATCGTCCTAGGTATTTCGGAAATGAGTCGGAAGTCGGAGGGTACTGTAATATAAATCAGAGTAAGGGGTTGGGGTCGAGTGAATAATGATGTGATAAAGATCTCAAGCAGTGTTCTGGTGAGAGATAAGAGCAATGTTCTAGAGTTCTAGAATTAAGCAATGTTCTTAGTGCAATAAGAGTTGAGGAGGAAACAATAATAGTCCAAAGAAGCTTATAACTCGAAGCTCTAGGGAAAAAGATTGTTAAGTCACTTGTTTATTCGTATCTAGAGTCCAAGTATTTAAGCAGTGTAGGATAGGGGGAAATAATCATGTGTGAGTGTAATAATCATGTGAAATATGATGCTACTTAGGGGATAGGAGCATAATGATGTCAACAGTGATGCAACAGCTCCTATATGGCTAATCTCTTCATAAATGATGGAGATGATGCAATAAATGATGTCAGACCAGTAGAATGACGACTCGACTCGATAATAGGCATGAAAATGAACTCTTAACTCAATGGTACGCATATCTGCGCCTCGACTCGATGTTTGACTCATGGTACGCATGTATGCGCCTCGACTCGACTTGGAATGATGGGAAAATAAGGTGAGTGATAAGAGAAATTAGAAGTGAGATTGTCCTGATTGAAACTGTCCTTCCTCCTCCAATAACATACTGAACCAAAGTTTTGGTTGGAACTTCAGTCGGAACTGAGGTGGAAGGCGGAAGACGGAAGGCGGAGAGAGACTGAGATCTTGCTAGACTCGCTGTGCTAAGAACAGGAGATGGAGCGAAGGAAATCAAGTATCGAAGGCGATTATCTGATTGCAGATTAACAGACATACATGAGAGGGTTTTATACAAAACGCAGAAACAACAAGTAAGGGTATGATACTAAGCAAGTTCCGGAGAGTGCGGGAATCGGATAGATATACGGGGTAAGTAACTAATACGGAACAATGGTTGACAAGGGGGTGCAGGGTAGGGTAAGTACAATGGCAAAGAACAAGGCGGGTATGTACAATAGGCATTGGAAGAAATGGAACTACGGAAATGGTATCTTGCTGTGCTCAGGGTCGAGTATGGGGGCCGGTATCTGGAGGTGGCCAGGGGTGCTGAAAGAACAAGGGAGGAGGGTTGCGGATGTTGCGGATGTCGAAATAGAGTCGGAGGTGGCGCGGAGGTGGCGCGGAGGATATGCGGAGGTAGCGGAGATGATTGATCGGAACAGTCGTAACATAATATCTATTCTGATTTATCTAACTATAAACACAAGAGAGTGCACGCCCTTTCCCTGTACGTATCCTTCCTGTTACCATCCCATGGGAGCTGTCTTGTATGGCCATGGATCCCATTGTTCAGGTGTGGACCAGTGGGACTCAAAATTCCACAGGTTTTGCACATTACCTGTAATAAATATCATGGCATACAATGTTTTACTGTGAAGCAGCCACTACAAAGGTTGTGTTCCGTGCAATGGAGTCGGGGACTGGCGCTGATGCGCTGCTACAGGATAAGTATCTATCTACATAACTAAAGTCGTTTATTTACTGTAACTCTTGCCGGATTACCGGTGGCATGCCACGCTAGTGAACACACGTCGCCTGATCATGGGTTGCATTGCGTCTACCGGCTGTAGCAAGTGAGTGCACATACAGGAAAGTTAGCCGGGATTAGTCTTGGGCAGCGAGCTTAACAAGCACAGCGGAGTTAACCGCACGGGGCCTAATCGTACACTTTAATGGCTTAGGATGGCTTCGGTGTAATGTTAGTACCGTGTCCCGCTACAAAGAAGCATGTGTAGCGCACCGAACACTGTGCTCTGTGTGCTTACTATCGATAGGTATAGCCTTTCCAGTTGCATCAAACCCAGGTGTGATCTTGAATGCAAAAAACATTGATACTATAGTAATCCAAATAGTATTTTCGGCGATTTCCATGCCAGGGCATGCTCTGGATGGTAGTGTGAATGCTGGAAGGTCGACTCAAGAGGGCACGCCATCTCTAACCTATGTCCGAAGCCAAATGCAACATTCCTGGGATCGGGTTGCGGTGTATGACCTTCAGCCATTAGGAACCGGTCAGGACTAAACTTTTCCAGTTCGGGGTAAACAGTTGGATCATGTAACATAGCCCTGCCACGTGAGGGGGTTATTAGAACAATTTAAAAAAGAACAAGGGAGCCATGCACCAGCTATTTGCGATAACAGTGCTTCCCGCCGGGAGAAATAAGCCATTATACGTGTCATCCCGTGTCAGACGATGTGGTACACCTGCCACGAGTCTATAAAAATTGGAGTTAGAAAGACAAAATGCCCGCTTACCGACTGGCGTTGTCGCTCCCCACCTATATACAAGTAAAATAAAGGATTAGAGCAATCGATATCATAATTTGACTATGGCGCCACACCGGAACGCTTCGCTAATGATGCACTGAATGTAAGGGAGGTGCCTGCGATCAGAGAATTCGGGGAGACGATTGCGCGCAGTTACTATGTCGAGTTCGGCTTGTGCTCTAGCCTGGATCACAGGGTCTATCACAAGTGCAATCATCACACTCATGAGCGAAGACAGGGTCTTGAGCAGAGCACGTATTGAGCGGATGTACGTCTGAAACTCCCACACCTACCGTATAGAAGCCAGCTGGGATATTATATGCATGATAAAGCCCAATACATTGCAAATTCGATTCAGCCAAACTCACCAGAGTAGACATTTGCACCAGTGTCTCTCACCCCTTCTTCGTCTTGGTGCTTCGTGTCTTCTAGCAAATCGGTGATATAACAATGACGAGCATTTCCTTCGGCCTGGGAATAGTCAGATCACTGACGTAAGAATTGTGATTTACATTGACCATCCTTCTTTTGACATCATTGAATGGCACATTGCGCATTGCAGTAAGAGTTTCCCGAGTACCACGGGGGAGCCGTTTAAATCCAGTCCCAGGAAGCCAGTTGGGAAGGAAGCGCACTTCACGAAACGGACCGTTAACATAAACCACTGCCTCTCCAGTTATGACTTACAAGGCAGGATCAAGTCAACTATATGAGCGCCAACAGCGCCGGCAGCGGCAATGGTGCGCCCGCCTTTGGATGCAACTTGGAGAAAAAAATCATCATTGGACTTTACTTCATGGCCGAAAACTATCTCCATGATAATAGATCCAGCCATACTATATTGATATCCAATGAGCAGGGTGCTGTACAAAAATACAGGGAAGGTAGAATGTGCGTACCGCTCAATATGCAACTTGTAATTGTCCAGGTCATCTAAGATATCGTTGAGCAGACGGTGGGCTTCATTTTGCTTCATTTTGTGGTATGTGGTAATAGTCTGGAAGCTTTGGTTTGGCGAAATACTGTTGAAGATATTTACGATGAGGGCTAAATGTTTCCCCATACGGAACTAAGATAGAAGTCATCTTAAACTGGCACCTTTATGTAAGCGGGCGCTTGGGTCACGTGATGCGCCAAATCCTCGCCTTGGGGATTTTTTTTTTTTTTTTTCCCCTTTCAGAAGGCACCTTGGTGCAATGACATGTTCTATAATATAATTAGTGACATTGAATTATATTACATGAATTCCTTGTCCAACTCAGACATAATGTTTGGAGGTAAAGTATGATGGGCATGGTATTTACGGTTTTCCCAGACAGCTTGTGCCCCATTCAACCCTTTTTTGTAGGCATCTATAAATCAGGCCAACCTATTAGCATCCCTGTTGAGGAGTTAGAATCTGCTGATAGGAAACAATTCTCACACACCTCTGAATCTGTACAAAGGGGACATCATCTAGACAGCCGCAATCCCTGAGGCCTGAATGTGTGAATGGGGTCAAGCACAACCTGCCGGGCGGTCAAAGTGACGACTAAGCAAGCGGCCTGCAGTGGAACTCACCTAGTGTAAGGTTGTACCTACCTAAACCCTGATTTAAGCAGTAGAAATGTGTAGCAAGGCCCCAGAGTGGTTTGAAGCTTTTTCCGTGCGTCGTCCAAAGGTTCGAAAGGCTGACAAATAGGTCACGTGACCTATCACGTGACCGCCAAATTCCATCGGTCCAAAAACCGAAATTGCAGGAAATCATTCTAGGACATCAGAAAAATAATTTGGTATTTTTTCTATGTCACATTTTGGATGCTATATATCTCCTCAATAAATATAGATATATCCTAAGTCTCTCCTAAGGATTGTAGGTAGACATGTCCCAAAGAGACTCTAGGAAGCCATTTGGCAAAAAGTGTTTGCCTTCGAGTGTTATTGAGCTCGCCGTTGGACTGTGCTCAGCTTATGTAAGGGGTGCCAGTTTAAGATGACTTCTATCTTAGGGGTAATGCCCTTCCAGCCAATCCTAGATATCACAATGACTTGACTACTATAGGGTCAGAGGTCTGGGTTGCACGTACACATCGCCAGCCATGGGGACATGCAGCCGGCAAGAATATATTGCACTGCGAGTCCTCCTGTCCAAGAGCGCATGTGCGACAGCGGCAGAGTTAATGACACTGACCGACTTCTGCATAACGCTGAAGTAAACAATGTCTCCCGGGAGTTTGCATGTATGAGATGAAAGAAACCGGGAATTAGTTGAGCACTCACCATACTTCTTTCCCATCCCACGTAAACCTTCCAGGCCCATCACACTGCAGGTAAAAGTTTTTTTGTCTGAAAAACTGTTGAAAAAACTGTAAAGAATTTTCCAAATATTTTTAGTGTTTTTTATGTAAAAAAAAACTATAACAAAATTTTGTGTTTTTATTAGAATTTATTGAGCAAGAAAATTGTAAAAAAATTCAAAGCTTTTTGCAGGGTTTTTTATGGGTTTCTTTGTGTTTTCACCAAGAAACTTATAAAAAGACATAAAAAACCCTGCAAAAAACTTTACACTTTTTTACAATTTTCTTGCTCAACAAATTCTAACAAAAACATAAAATTTGGTTAAAGTTTTTTTATATTAATTGTGGTTTAAATCTATGATTTTCACGCATCTAACCGTAGAGGGACCTGCCAGCCTGCGCTCCCTTCTCTCTTGCCTTCGTGAACCGTCCGCGGTTGGCTAGGCACCAGCTCGTGCGTTGACAGCCTCAGGGTAGCCCGCAGAGCAGAATCAACTGTATTAGTAATGTGTGTCTCTCCTGCCCCTGTTTCTCTCTCGATGATATAAGTAAGAAGAAGTCATTGTATTGTCTCTGTAGATAAGAGGTCTTCAGCGGGTTGGTCTGGGGACAAGAGAAATAGATCTTGATGCTGTTCTCGGATATCCCTGTGGATAAGGTAAATGTTCTGGGGTGGGACTCGATGGGGATACACTACGTAGGAGTAGTGTACAAATGCCTCGGTAGGCTGTGCCACTTAAGCAAGAGCGGCAGTGAACACTACAAGGAGCTTCAGACTGGGGATCACGTGGAAATGGACAGGAATAACTGTCTGATTCTTCAACATACAGGTGTAGCCACTTTATACTGTCCTGAGCATCACTAACTAGTAGATATGCAACTCGGTGTGGGGCACGAAGGGGTACATACAAATGATCGGGCGACAGGAAAATGCGGGGATGGATCTCCGGGGATATGCCCGGGGTGGAGTCGAGTCTTGTGACTTTGTTGTACCTAAATGTACATGTATATACTACAGATCAGGTGGAGTGCATGGATGTGGAGTGGGAGGATAGAGCCGGGTCATGGGGTAAGTGTCAGTAGGGGTTTGGGAGGTATGGGAAGTCGGGCGGGGTACATGCGTGCACTCATGTCAGGGCAAGGCAGCCGGCGCATCTTGGATTCCACAACAGTCTCAAGTGTTCTTTTCACCACCACTGTGTTTGGTTCATCTATTAAACTCACCTATCGCCAAAAACCACCTCTCGATGACTGAAAACATAGAAAATGGATATCACGCACAATCATCTACTTCTGGCATATCAGCCCATGCTCACGTCTTTGAACCTGAACTTGCGCGAAAATGCACCAAAGAGCTTAGTAGATACAGGAATGTGTCCACCGACAAAGGTTCAGCCATTGTTGAAATCACCCGCCTCATTGGACAGTCGAAAGAATGCATCGGCGAACAACGCACAAATACCATCCGTGCCTACTTCAAAATCCTCGATTCCAATGAACAGAACCTTTCAACTCTCGACTCCAATTCCAGGCCAGCTGTACTCGAAAGCATCAGGAGAGAGCGAGAAGACCCAGATGAAGATAGTTCAGACACCAGAGAAATTCAGGAAGACATGCAAGAAATCAGTCGAACCAAGAAAAGGAAGCATCGACGAAGCAGAGAGCGGAAGTGGAAAAGAAGAGATGACTCGAGCGAAAGCGAAGATGGACAAAGCAAACGCCTTGACACCTCAAAATTACCATGGGAAATCGATGAAGTCACATCGCCTACTCAGCTCACACCCAGCCTCCGAGAGATGCAAGTACTGCTCTGACTGTTTGCAGAAGATCGCCAGGCCGTCAAGACATCAATCATCACCTCCACGCGACATCCGGAACTTCAAGCCAGCGAATGCGACAGCATCATCCGAGGATGGGCAGTAGACCTCAACAAAATTCTCACCAACATGGTCACCCTCGGGCAAGACGCCAAGCATGTTGAACACGTCATGGGACTCAAACTCCAAGTGGAATCCAGCATCCCAGTCTGCGAGGTCCAGACCCTTGGAGACTGGACACCCACTTGGGGCAAAGCATCCGCAGCAATCGCCTTCGTCCTTCCACACAGGCGAGGCGAGCTGCAAGCATACGCCGAACACATCACCGAGTTATTCGGAGAAATCAACCCTTTGTACCACAACAGGATCATTGCCTACGATAAATCCGTCCGTGAAAGAGCTTCCTGTTGACAAGATATTCTCCTCTCCGATCTCGGACGTTTCAAGTATGGAACGAAGGAGATATAATAGTCTGATATTCTCTCTTGATCTCAAGTAGATCGTTCCTTTATATACAAAATATGGTGTCCATTATATTACCAATCCCTTCGAGCTGCTGTGCCGATGCGATGCCGGTGCACCAGCAACCCGGGGTCGAGAGCGATCTCGAACCTTCGGCTAAGTGCGTGCCGGCTCTGCCTCGGCGGTGTCATCGTCCCGATTACTAACATCAAGGACCTTTGCACCATGCACATCGCCTCAATCGGTGTTGGTCTCACCGTCAACCACGAACCGGATTCCTTCAGGGCTAACCCCTCCAGAAGACTCCCTACCAAAGTATCCGAACTGTGCAGACGCTTCAACCTTAGTAAGTGCCCCAACTCATCCAAGAACTCCAGATACCAGCACGTGTGTGCCTCCTGTCATCAACTCAGCCACACTGAAGCCAAGTGCATGAAAATGGTGGGCACCCACTGAAAGCTTTCTCCCTTTGAAGCGCCCCCGATTCGCGCAGATTTCCTCTGGGAAAACCACGAAATCGGTGAATCTCCTTCTGCTCAAGCTTCAGAAACAGCTCCTCCGGTTCCAAATGTGCTGGAAGCTGAGATGAAAAATCCTACAATTGCCACTACCATTCACAACTATCCTGATCTGTTCAAAACTGTCACCCTGATCAATGTCGACTGTTTTCAGCACTTGCTTCACTCTCACCTGAACCAAGCCCTCATCAATTCAGTATGCAAAGGTTTCAGAGAAGGGTTCTGGCCGTGGGTGGACACCTGCAACCCTGGCTACCCCGAAACTTGGGACAACTCACACAGACCCATATCTGACCCCGCTCACAGGCAGTTCCTCAGAGATCAGCGCGACGAAGAAATAAGACTTGGTCAGTACTCACACTCCTTCGGTACAACACTGCTGCCTGGAATGTATAGCATGCCCTTAGGTGTTATCCCAAAACCGCACTCAAACAAACTACGTTTGATTAATGATCACAGTGCGGGCAAATACTCCTGTAACTTGATGATTCCAAAGCATGAGGGTACTGTCAAGCTAGACGGCATGCGGAACTTAGGCAAAATCCTACGTCATGCCCGAAAGCGGTACAAACAATTACCTTTCATCCTTTGGAAAGCTGATGTTACATGTGCCTACCACCTTCTCCCCATGCATTTTCATTGGCAGCTATGGCAGATTGTGACCATCGATGGCCAATGCTACGTAGATAGATGCAACTTCTTCCGTGGGCAGGCAGGGTGTCGCCTATTCTGCACATTCATGGCACTCGTACTATGGATCGGCCAACACATCTTCCATTTGTCAGACCTCGTAGCCTATGTTGACGACAATTTCTCTCGGGAGTTTGCTCACCGCACTCTCTTCTACCCACCATACACGTGCTTCTTCCCAGAGAAACAAGCACGCCTCCTTCTCCTCTGGGACACACTCAGAATTCCCCACGAATGTCGCAAGCAGGAGTTCGGCGCTGTACTCAGAATCATTGGCTACCAAGTTGATGTCTCAGCCATGACAATCTCTATGGACACTGAGAGCAAACAAAGCTTATTAGAAGCTGTTCATGCGCGTTCATTCATGGTGAGCACCGTCGTTCTTTGTGAGATTTTCAGCGGATGGCAGGTTGGATCAATTGGGGCCTCAATGTTCAGCCTTGCCTTCACCCCGGTCTAGCCTCTTTGTATGGAAAGATGGCCGGCAAAGATCAACCGCACCAGCTCTTGTGGATCAACCAGCGGGTGGTCAAAGACCTGTCCTGGCTTGCTCACCACTTCACAGCCGGCAGCAGTATCTTCTTGCTCGACGCCATCGCCTGGAATGCCAGAGACACTGACCTCGTTCTTTTCACTGATGCATCATCTATCACTTTAGGAATTTGGGCACCGCACCTCAACACAGGCTTCTCGTTTCCCCTTCCCACAATCCTCGCCTCCAACTCTATTTTCTTCTTTGAGACCTATGCCCTCTGCTGTGCAATCCACTATTCTTCCACCCTTCATCCTGCTATTCATCGCTTCGCCATCTATTCCGACAATCTGAACACCGTTGAGATCTTCAACACAATGAAAGCTCATGAGGAGTACAATGTCCTCCTCCAATTCGTTGTGGATCTCCTCATCCGACACAATATCGATCTCCGCGTTTATCACATTCCCAGCGAATGCAACACTATCGCCGACGCCCTTTCTCGCCATCTGTTTGCTTACTTTCAACGGACCCACCCTTCCATGGGATTCCTCCCCTACACGCCTCCTCCCACACTGGACAAGGCGTTGCACCGATGAACTTCGACGAATCACACACCAGGCAACCTCAACGCGATGTCTGGTCGCGTGAAAAACTGATTTGCATGTGCGCTTACGTCCTCGCTCACGCTCTAGCCACCTCCACTTCCTCGACATACTCCTCTGCCTTGCATTCCTATCTTTCTTTTTCAAAAACCACAGCTTTGACACTGATCCAACTGAAGAAACCCTTAGCTTTTACGCCGTTTATATGTCCTATCACATCAAACCCTCTTCCGTTATCTCTTACCTGTCAGGAATTCAGAACCAACTTGAAATTTACTTTCCCAATGTCTGCAGAACCCATACTTCTCCTCTCGTCTCTAGAACCTTGCACGGCTGCAAACACATCCGTCGCTCGGTAGTCAAAGGCAAAAGCCCCCTGGAACCCGCACACGTGCAGCTCCTTGTTCAAACATATGGACCCTCTGACCTCCATGATGTCCGCCTTTTCTTAGCACAGGTCACCTCTGGCTTCGCCACACTCAACCGCCTTGGCGACCTCATCTGGCCTGACAGCAAGAAATTGCAGTCGCATCAGTCAGTTCCCCTCCATCACTCTGTTACCTGGAACGACGACCACTACTCTTATACCCTCCCTTGCACCAAAACGGACCAGATATTCGAGGGGAATCACATCATCGTTCAAAAGACCAACACCGCCATTGACACATTCCCCCCTTCCTTCGCTACCTTTCTTCTCGCGACACGCTCTTCCCAGGAAACCCCGAACTGTGGCTATGCTCTGACGGATCCATCCCCACATGCAAGTGGTTCTTACATCATTTCCATCGCCACTTCCCTCCCCATATAAGCGGCCAATCCATCTGCTCAGGAGGAGCTACTGCACTTGCATTAGCTGGAGTTCCCAATGACAGAATTCAAGCCACCGGTCGTTGGTCCTCAAACGCCTTCCAGGCTTACATCCGCAAGAATCCCTTCTTGCTCCAAGCCCTTATCTGGGGGAGGCCCGCTCTCCAGAATATTCAAGGCCTTCGTGAGGCTTGATGCCATCCACATCGCAGCTGGCGCGCTCATCCTCCCTTCTTTCTTCTTTCACCACACTAACCTCACACACCCTACTCTTATAGCACTGTTACGGTGTTCCGGCACCAATCCTATAGTCACGGCGCTCTCCGCGGAGACACCGCGACGTTTTTGAGCCTACTGCACAGCGTCTCAACCTCGTCGGTTAGTTGTGGTTTAAATTTATGATTTTCACGCATCTAACCGTAGAGGGACCTGCCAGCCTGCGCTCCCTTCTCTCTTGCCTTCATGAACCGTCTGCGGTTGGCTAGGCACCAGCTTGTGCGTTGACAGCCTTAGGGCATCCCACAGAGCAGAATCGACTGTATTAGTAATGCATGTCTCTCCTGCCCCTGTTTGTCTCTCGATGATATAAGTAAGAAGAAGTCATTGTATTGTCTCAAGTGTTCTTTTCACCATCACTGTGTTTGTTTCGTCTACCCTCCCGTTCTCCCTGCCCAGATTGCCTTGTATTTTACAGTACGGTGTTCCAGCACCAATCCTATATTGTTAAAGTTTTTTTACATTAAAAACACTAAAAAAAAATTGGAATATCTTAACAGTTTTTTGAACAGTTTTTCAGACCAGAAAATCTTTATATGCCTCCAGTGTCAGGAAAAAAGGGGCATTGCTTAGCTTTATGTAGCGTATGTGGGACTTTTAGCACTGTAGCAACCCCACCTATCACGTAGCCCTTCGTAGTTGACCTAGTGCCTATGTAGTGCTTCGTAGTGCCCAGTAGCACCCACCTCTGACTGTGTAAGTGTCTGTAGTCCACTCATGCTGGCCAGTAGAGTTGTGTAGATCGGCATTGCAGAAAATTCAGACCAGAGTAGACACACATAAAGGAAAAGAAGTAGCTATGCATTCATTGACATTGACATAATACAATAATTATGGAGTTGTCAGATGAGGAATGGTCTGAATGGTCAACCAACAGCCGCACAATTCAACGATCCAACCCCACGCCAACCCCATGTCACCTGGAGGACCTGAGCAATGCAAGCAAAATTTGCAATGTTGGCATTTGAGGATTCATGGGTGGGTTCTAGAATCCAGCATGCACCCTGCAGGAAATGTAGCAAGTAAGACAATGAGGGAGATTGACATGGGGTGAAAGAACACACCAGCCCATCCTTCATTGTATGTGCGTGTTAAGGTTGTGTTCGTACTGCAGTTTGGCTATACCAGGCCAAACTCGGGTCTCGGGTCAGAGAGCTTGGCTTCAACCTCTTGGGTTGCGCCCACTCTATGTTCCGCCCTGATTTCGGGAGCGGCCTCGGCTATAAGCCAAGATGCGGGATTCGATGTCAAGCAGAGGGTCTCAAGTATGATAAGCTAATTCGATATCTGAACTGAGGAGCTACTGTACATGGACTGGAGGTCTATATAGTAAAGTAGCATGCAGGGTCGCAAAGAGAACATGATCGGATCAACGGTCAGGGGAAACAAGGGTCAGGCAAACAGGGAACTAACTAGGAAAGGGAGTCAGGGGTGATGGGAAGTGCGAAGGGACACCCGAAGGAAGCCGAGAATAATCCGAGGTTCCCGAACGAGAGCAGAAGCTAAGCTTCGGTCTGGATTCGGGAATGGGTCATAACAGTGCGGCAGGTCTTGAGCCAGCTCAGGTATCGTCAGTATAGCCATCCCCAGTACATACCCCAGTATGAGCAAAGTCTCCTGGACTCAACAACTCCTTACAATATCTACATCGGCCAATGACCGAGGCCACCACCCAGGACAATTTGCAATCTCATGGAGCATTTGACGTGCCATGAGAGTGACAGCCAGGCATCCACAGAGCATTGAGCATTCGTAATGTAAACATTATTCTAAGTTTGAAACTTGTCAAGTTCTGACAAGCTCAAACAAAGAGATGCGAAAAAGCCATGCATAACTGAGGGTTAAAAGAATGACAAAAAGGCAAAAGGCAAAAAAGACAAAACATGAAAAGGAGTTAGATTTTAGCAAGAGGAAAGCTCCAGAGATGAAGTTGCATGCATCTCAACTCAAAGATCAACGAGAGGTGGTGGTGGTAGTGCGAACATTGCCAGTTGTGCTATTTGGTTGCATATTGTAGCAGCCGCCGCCACCGCCCCACACTGGAGGCATATAAAGATTTTATGGTCTGAAAAACTGTTCAAAAAATTGTAAATAAATTCTAAATTTTTTTAGTGTTTTTAATTCAAAAAAACTTTAACAAAATTTTGTGTTTTTGTTAGAATTTATTGAGCAAGAAAATTGTAAAAAAGTTTAAAGTTTTTTTGCGGGGTTTTTTAATGTCTTTTTATAAGTTTCTTTGTGAAAACACAAAGAAACCCATAAAAAACCCTGAAAAAAACTTTGAATTTTTTTACAATTTTCTTGCTCAACAAATTCTAATAAAAACACAAATTTTATTATAGTTTTCTTAACATAAAAAACACTAAAAATATTGGGAAAATTTTTACAGTTTTTTCAACAGTTTCTCAGACCAGAAAACTTTTATATGCATGCAGTGCCAGTCCCTGACTCTCTCCAACTTTAAATGCATCAGAGCTTAAAAAACTAAATCAGTAAAGTTCTTTCTGTCCATGAAATTGAAGCTGGACCACTGTAAGACAGTAAAATACAAGGAGTACAACTTGAAGGGTGGGGGAATGGGAGAGTAGACAAATAACTAGAGTGGAGGAAAGAAACACTTTATGAATATGAGGAGGTTGTGCGTGGGGAGAGGTCTTATGTATGAGTACTGTATCCCTTTTGTTTTGCATGACCCTCAGTCTGTTTCCTGCATTCCCTGTTGGTTGGGATGGGAATCACCCAATATGCCATAAAGGACGGCGAATACAGATGGAGTTGACAGAGGGGGCTCATAGAACAGACAGGTAGATAAGGGAAGGGTCAGGGCACGGAAAGAAAGCCCAGGGTGAAGACAGCGCCGAAAAAGAAAGGACGTCAGAAATGGGGCGAAAGAAACACCCATCCAAAAAGGGACGGGTAGAGATCCCACTGTGCAAACGAAGGATGGGAAGGGGTGGGGACGCGATGACAAAGAAAAAGCGGGGCAGCCCAGGGAAACATTTCGAGAGTGGGGATAAGTTTTACTCCCCCACATAACCATGATCACGGTTATTCACGCTCGTGCAACCCTCCCTCTCCTTCAGAGAGAGTCGGGGATGTTTGCTCCATGGGTCACATGCCTTCGGTTTGAACATCGGAGATTGAAAGGACTCGAAAAAACATGCTTGAGCTGCATACCAGTGCATATTATTCAAAACATGCATGGCCGATTATTCTGTGAACTCTACAAACAAACTGTTCTTCTGAAAACAGACCACACTTTCTTTTTGAACTCACAGCTTAGTTACTCCAGTATAATTATGTTTTGGCCATGGTGTACGGTGATTTTGTCATAGAGAATAATAATCATAGCTAATGAACAACACTGGTACCGACTGTCTTCCATGAACCACCGTTCCGTAGTCCCTGTCAGGGGATACCCTGTTTTCCATTTCCAGTTCCGACTCCATTTCCAACTCCGCTTCGGGTTCCGATTCCATCTCTGACTCTGCTTTCAGAAATGATTCTGCTTCTGGGAGAACTTCCACCAGTTCTGTTCGCTTTTCCAGTTCCACTCCAATTTCCGACTTCCGCTCTCGGAACAGTGTCGGAAATCAAGCGACTCGCGTAATAGGTGGCATCAAGGGTCGATCAAGGGTCAGGGAGATGCAGGGTTGATGGCGGGTGCCAAGTGTTGTCCCTGGCTGCGCAGCGTAGTATAATACAGGCTCGCTGACATTGGGGGTCCTTAGACTTTTCTCTTTGGATTTCCCCTTGTCAGGTGAGAATCCCCTCTCTTGTATACTCTGTTCATTTATACATACTTTGGATTTCCCCTTGTCAGTTGTGTGGTAGTGTGATCTCCACAACCAGCTAGGGTTGCCCTTACAGTCCCTGTGTAGCTGCCCCATGTATTGGTGCGTATATATGTGCACGAGAGGAAGCTTGCACTATAGCAGATGGTAGAGAACAGATGTCTATAGTAGATAGCGAGCAGATATGTATGTAACATATGATTAATAGGAAGCATTGAGCACGGAGCACTATGTGGACTTATGTAGCCATGCCCCAAACTACGTGGGCTACAGTACGCGACGTGCTGGTGGGCGCTGCTACCAGCCTTTCGGGTTTTTCCTGATGGGGAGCATCGCTTGGAACATCAAAAAAGTTACCTAGAAGTAAAAGAGGCTTGGGGCCTGGAGGTAAGCTCTTGTTTCTCGAGCGAATTGCGAGGATGAAACTAATGACTAGAGGGACAAGAGCGTAGACACTCCACATTCCGGTCGTTATCCAACTCATATCGTTGAAGGAAGAAGGAGGAGATACCTATTGAACACTTTCATGCGCACCTATACATTGGAATCGAATTGCCTATTCCTGGATATTTTATGAGTATCTTCCCCGTGTAGTATGACGGTAAGAGAATACCTTATCCAGTATAACTTAACATAACTGCCATGGTCCCGTTTTGGGACTTATGGCCATGAGATTTAAACACCTCACTTCAATCACGCATGTGGAGTGAGATCGGAAACCGCGCGCTCAGCTAGTTGGCGATGTTTTCGGTTCAGGCACATTAATCTTGCGTCGCACTTCGTGGCACCTCAGGTGAGACCGGAGTTTGGGAGTCACCCGACGCCTCAGGCCTTAGGCTGGCAGTGCCCAGTGCCCACCTGTCATAGTCAACCTTTAAACTTTGTACATAACATTGTATTGCCCAGAATTCTAGGGACCTCCTGATTAATATCTCCCTATCACCGTGAGACCTCTGCGCATTGATATCCGACGGTTGAGGTGGCGTAATCACCTGGTCTACCGTCAAATTTCCCTCGTCAGATCAGGAAAACACCGAAAATCTGGTAGTAGCGCCCAAATTTAACAGGACGAATTTCCAAAATTGGGAATACACGGCGAAACGTGAGATATGGCAGCCAAATGACATCCCCTCGCCGGACATCGCCTCTGAAATACATAACACTTTTCGTTCCATATATGTCGTTTAGCTCAGAAATCATTTCGGAGAACTTTATTTTTTTTCCGGAATGTTCACACCAGGATACACTGTGTTGTCTACCTAACAGGTAAAGATTTGTGAAATATGGTGTTTCTACCAAGTTTCCCACCACACAATACAAGGATTTGTTATACATAAAGACCGTCAAAGCATGTGTCGAATCTACAGTTTTTTGCACCCAGTAATGGCGCCATTTCATTCCTTCGCTCTCGGAAGCCCTTGCATCCTGGTACTGCTCCTGGTTCTGACATGGATTGTGGCCACTTCAATACGAATGTACTTTCTACGCCTGAGAATGCCTCCTGGGCCCGCTGGCCTCCCAATCGTGGGAAACACGTTCGAAATGCCCACGGAATTGCCTTGGATACGCTTTGCTGAATTAGGCAAGAAGTACGGTACGTGGATGCATTCCGAGTCTGTTTGGCTTGCAGACCAGACGCTGATCTCAACAGGGCCAGTCATTTCATTCATGGCAGCTGGATGCCCTGTCGTTGTCTTGAATGACCACAAATCGAGTTACGAATTACTAGGTTATTATTATTAATGTCTGCACAAGCCTGAGTAAACTCACCTCTAGCATGACTCGGTAGACCGGCGAAGCACGTTATACAGCCACCGGCCTCGCTTTATTATGGCCGGAGAACTACTCTGCAATGGTATTATGCTTTCGTTCATACCGTATGGAGAGCTGTAGGTCAATATAAGGCCTCAAATATGCTGAACTAACCGGTTAGAAGATTCCGTCGGATGCGACGAGCGTCGCATGACACATTTGGTCCACATGCCTCGGAGAAATTTCAATCCCTCCAACAACAGGAGGCTGTTCGTCTTGTTTCCGAGCTATTGCAGGACCCTGAAGCATGGGAGGAAATCCTCAAAAGGTAAAGCCGTATTGGTTTCCACGAAATAACGTCCTTTACCTTAACTTCCCTTAGATCAACCTCGTCAAACATACTAACTGCCACATATGGCTGGCCTCGTATAACCGAGGAACATGCCTCACTGGTCAAACGCATTCATGCACACACTGCCCGTCTCGCGAACGCTTGTATTCCTGGGACGAGTATGGTAGACCTCTTTCCACTTATGAATTACTTGCCCGCTTGGACGGCGAAATGGAAGCGAGATGCCCTCGAATGGCATGAACGGGAATCTAAGATGTTCGAAGATTTTTACAGCGACGTTTCCAGCAAGATGGTAAGCCATCATTCCGAAAACTTCCTGGCCATATTATCGACTACTACAGGTGGACGGGGTAGCGAGGAATTCCTTTGTATCCTCTTTAGTTGAGAGCCGTGCTAGGCATCAACTTTCCTTGAAAGAGGCCGCTTGGCTAGCTGGCATTATGTTGTGAGTACGTCTCGTGCATTCTCAAGTGCTTTTGCTGATCATCGGCCATTACTCAGCTCAGCAGGAGCAGAGACTACTACGGCATCGGTTGCAAGTTTTCTGATCGCAATGATTCATTATCCTCAGGTCATGCAAAAGGCTCAAGCCCAAATCGATAAAATTGTTGGTCGTGATCGGGTTCCAACTTTCGCCGACAGGCCGCACTTGCCATATATACGAGCACTAGTGAAAGAGCTGTTGAGATGGCGGCCGGCAGGTCCAATGGGTAAGTTCCTGTTGATTTTATGCTACAATCAGAGACTTCATTCAGCTGGGTAGGTATCCCAAGGCGAGCGGCCCAGGTCTGTATTATCCATTCAGGAAGCTGTTACTACTAACAATGCAACCGAATGTAGGACGATTGGTACGAAGGCTATTTTATTCCAAAAGGTAAGCCGATTCACTTCCTGGGAAATTTGGTTTATGAGTAACTTTGGGAACTAGGCACAACTGTTATTTCGAACATTTGGTATGGCGACAAGTTGTATATTGTCCATAGCGTTGATTAATCGTCCTTCAGGGCCATTAATAGGTGCACCAAGGCCATAGGTCCATAAGCAGTTGGTCTCCTGCACTGACTGTATTTTTCTTACAGAGACCCCTCCATTTACCCTGATGCGGAGGAATTTCGACCTGAGCGTTTCCTTGACGAAACTGAAACCACTGACATCTCCCCCCCGGATATGCATTCCCTGGGTCACAGTTCCTTTGGTTTCGGAAGGCGGTTAGTACTTCGTCATGGCTTTCCCGTTGTCGAGCTGACACATGCCCTACATGGCCGACTGTTACAGCACATGTGTTGGGGTCGCTTTTGCCAGCCAGTCTCTATTCATTGACTTTGCTAATCTTCTGTGGGCATTCAACATAGGGAAGGCATGCGATTCTCAAGGTAATGAGATTACCCCGTCGCTTACAGACGTCGTTGACGCTGGTGTGGTCGTGTGAGTCACTCATTTCTAATAGTAGAACGTCAGATATTTGATGACTATTTTATTTTTGCAGTGCACCAGCATCGTTCAGGTGCAAGCTGACACCGAGATATTCAGATGTGGCTTCAGTGCTTGCAAGTACAGTAGCAACATTTTAGATGAGTATGTAATGCCTTGCCCAAAGCTTAGGTGCTAAATTTATATCCATGCATGCTCTGAAATGTGATTCGTTAAGGGAGCACAATGGTCTCACACAATAATAACCTCAGATTTCCCGCAGGTATTTTGTAAATGGCCTAAAGAGCAAATTAGGAGGGCTTACTGCATATGCTTCAACATCAGGAAAAAGGAATTATTTAAGGTTCACATAAGACACATCCCTGTAGGCAACTCCTGATAAGACCCATGTTATTTATTTAGTCTCATATTCATTTTGGATCCTTGTCTGTCGGATTGCATGAAATTCTGCTGTCACAGGTAGGGATTGGCACCGTACCCATACTAACCATACTTATGGTACCCATATTATGGTGCCATACCTGTACCATCGCTCACTGGAGCATATCTGACCATATGATGGTGATGGTGGGAATGACCCCCATATGACGCTGTATGAATACGGCCGTATGTATGCAGTGTATGGGTGATGCAGTTGTGTAAGGTAACTATGCTTCAAACCTTGCCTAATACTACATAAGTACCTGTACACCAAGTTCATGCTACCCAATACTTCCAACCATATGCTTTGCCATCTACTGCATGCACCTCCTGCTGTTCCTCTTCATGCCTCCTGGCCCTGGCACCCACACACTCGCCGCTGCACGCTCTCTGTGCTTGCATTTGCACTCCCCAGCCTGACTAACTTCCCTCTGCCCCTTGAATCCCTCTGCAGGTGCCGCCCGGACACACTCCTTGTGGTCATTGATCTCCTCCGCATGGGCGCCGATGCTCTGGTGCCATGTGTGGGGATGGTGCATGGTGTGTGTACAAATTTGTGTACGCATATCATCGGCGAAGCAAACATTCCCAGTGGGAGCTTTCTGTAGACCTTGAGTGGGGCACAGGTAAATACTCTCAGTCCAGCGATTATCTTACTCTATATGGAGGGTTGAAAAGTCCATGTGAACTGTATACGAATCATATATGACCCCACTATGTGCTCATACACACTTCCATGAAGGTCAGGCACAGCTGAACTAACATCCTTTGGCCTTGTCATCAGCACTGACACCTCAGAGTCCATGATTCAGAAAGCAAATGCTACCATCCCACACACCGAGTGGTAGTTTGGGGTCAGCGACAAAATTTAATTTCACCACAAGGTATAAGACAGGTACCCCCCTGGCTGATCGAAGCAAACTCGCACACAATATCATGACAATACCTGGTAGGCGGTTTTATTTATTTATTTACTGTACCCGCTCTTTGACTCATATTCTCCACGCCTGCTGTCGCAGTGGAGTGGATCTGCCCTGGTGGATGGCATACAATATCCTTGCGGCGCGTGGGTCTGAACTTGCACAGACTATCCGTATGATTATGATGGTCAAACAAGCCCTCAAGTTGCCATGGGTGAAGCTGGATGAAGAATGGACATATACCTAGATATTTACCATGGCTGTAATACATTCTAAGTGTCACACACATCTCATAAAGCCCATACACCCATAATATGGCCATCACACGGCTGTACCCATACCATTGAGCAGTTTGGTGATCCAGTATACGGTATGGATACGGTACAGAGGCAACCGTAAGTTGGCCCTATGACATATGGCTGTTACCATATACAGTATGGCACCAAGCCCTAGTCACAGGGAGTTGCCCTCACAACAGGAAAAGCTCTCTTAAAGGACTGGCAGTCTGGCTGTGCAGTATAACCACAGGCAACTTTGGGCTCAGAAATGATGAGTCATAAACCAGAATGTCTTCTGTGCAGACCATGCATGATAGCCCTTCCTGTTCCATCATTCCTGTCAGGGGAACCCAGATCACACACTGCTTTATTGCTGTATGCATTATTGTGGCATTCATTATTGCCATGTGCATTATCACAATTGGCAGTAAGATAGAAGTGATCTTAAACTGGCACCTTTACGTAAGCGGTCGCTTATATCACGTGATGCGCCAAATCCTCGCCTTTGGGATTTTTTTTTTTTTCCCCCTTTCAGAAGGCACCTTGGTGCAATGACATGTTCTATAATATAATTAGTGACATTGAATCATATTACATGAATTCCTTGTCCAACTCAGACATAATGTTTGGAGGTAAAGTACGGTGGGCATGGTATCTACGGTTTGCCCAGACAGCTTGTGCCCCCTTCAACCCTTTTTTGTAGGCATCTATAAATCGGGCCAACCTATTAGCATACCTGTTGAGGAGTTAGAATCTGCTGATAGGAAACAATTCTCACACACCTCTGAATCTGTACCAAGGGGACATCATCTAGACAGCCGCAACCCCTGAGGCCTGAATAGGGCCTATCACAGTAGCGGTTTTGATGGGGATTTGAGAAGGCGTTTCGTGCCCGAAACCGACCCAAATTCCCAAAGTGCCTCTGGAGGCGATTTGGTAAAGTCGCATCGTTTTGGATTTGGATTTCGGCCGGCACACCTAGCGGAGCTCCAAAGGCTGTCGCCATCTGCTACACTTTCTGAGCTGCCACATCATTGCATCGCCTTCCGAGATATGAGTCCCAGGAAGCACAAACGTGCTGAACCTGTCACAACAGCTACAATAGACACCCTTTCTGTTCCACAGCTGGAAGCTCTGCTCCATGCAGCTAAGGTAAAAAAAGCTGACTCCTCCGTGAACAAAAGGCCTCGTAAGCCCAGTGCGATGGCCGCTGCTATGACCAATGACGATATCGAAGAACCTGAAGCAAAACCTGCCCTTGTTAAGCTGGGACATAAGGCGGAGGGCAAGAAACTCAGGGGAGATGAAGCCTCGATCCCCCCAGTGCCGTGAGTGCGATCTTCTGTAATGAAGCGCTGTTACTAACGTTGCCACCAGCTGGGATAAGGAGCATGATCTCACAGACATGCTCCTAACAGTCCTTGAAGATGACCCAGTCATGCGAGCAGCGTTCAGTATGGACAAGGGCGCCGAGAGCAAGAACAAGAGCAGTGCGAAGACTGTTGCTGATCATCATCGCTCCCTTGCATTACGAGTCCTTATCCCTCATCACTCAGGCCGCTGGAAAGATGCGTCATTGTTACAGATGGGGAATGTAGTTAAAAACCATGTCAATGTGTAAGTTCTTCTGTTCAGGTAGCTGTTGTAAACTAATATCTTGATTTAGGATCAAGAAGTCTTATATGTCTGAAAAGACACTGCTTGGTGAGACTGGTGCTGGTCTGGTAGAGACCGAAGATACGGAAAAGGAAATCATAGTAGGTAGTGCTATCGACAACTTGTGGGGTGCGTCTAACTTTACCTATATCTGATTGCGTTCTTACTGCCTGCAGGGGAAATCAAGATCCGGTTCCCTTGGTTTCGGCGAATGCAGCGGCTTATGGGCACTAGTCCCTTGGTTATTCGGGATGCCGTTGCGCATTCCACCTCACAGCTCAATTTAGACATCCTTGACTGTGTGTCTGCATCAGAGGTAGTGAAGAGCCCGGCAGAGAGCTCTCTTTTGGTATGTCACAGTGTGAATTGTGGTTATTGAGATAACTAACCAATAATGAAGGTAATAGACAACGATGGCGAACCCAGTATTGAAACAAGCGAAGATAACACACGGTACTCACCCTTTTCCTTTGATGCCGACCTTCCCTCTGAGGATCCCAACGATACCTACAATGAACAAAGCGGCTCCTCAAGCAGAAGCAAACAGGTGACTGTATCTATGCAGAAGGCTAACATGAAGCCCGAGACTGTCACACGGGTGGCATTGAATTCCACAACGGCAACCCGTCGCAAGGGTCTGCTTGATGGTCTGTCAGAAATGCAGGAGGCACAGCGAGCCACTACAGAGCGACTTGCAGGACAGCTAAACCGGTCCAGGGAGGAGCGGGTGAGAATACAGGTACTAGCTGACTTTGAGAAGGAGAAGTTAAAACTTGAACACCAAGCCCACAAGGAGGATCTAGACCGTGCACATGCATTAACTATGCAGCGGGAGCGCTATGAGTTAGAGATGTCAGCACGATATGGAACTATCAGGTCTAGTAGCCGAGTTCCCCTGTCAGCGTCGAGCTCCCGGGATGGACAAAGCATGGCTAACCACGGAACGTCAGACATGCCGGAGACTTTTACCGGGGAATATTGGCACGCGGACGTCCCTGGAGGTATGTCAGGAGTATGGTATGTCTATTCATAATCTAGTCTTGCTAACAGAGTGTTCTTAAGGTCCTCTCGTTTAACTTTTCCTTCCAACAGAGCTACCTCCCGAGTTGCCTCCTGTACCTCTGCCAGAGCCGCTTCTCCACCCATCCCTATAACACTCTCCTCCTCTATAATTCGTAGTCCCTCACGAAAGAAATCATCGCTTGTGATGTCTGTGCCTGCCTCATGTGACATAGCATACGTATGAACTGCGATACATGCAGTAATCCAAAATGTGGCGATACCCAATAGGTGAACCTGGTTTATTTGTACACGAAGGCCTCGCAGGGAGCCGAACCGCCCTTTGATGAATCCAACACAGTGCTCAGACTTCACACGTACTCGAGAAACCCAGTAATTGAACCGTGCATTCTCTGGGGTATCCTTCTCAGGTCTAAAGAGCACTTGTAAGGTACAGCTTAGAGATTGAGCTGGTAGCTTACTTCTTGTACGGCGTGCATAGCCACTTCTGCAATGGATACACAGAGTCTGCCCATATCCACTCACCTTCCCGCAATAATGTAGCATGCTCCTTCGGTAAGCGAGTCTCGTTCCAGGCACGAGCATCGTGCTGACTTCCTGGTAATCCAACACCATAGTCAATGATGCGGAGGTCAGGGGTAGAGATGAGATAGAGTAGCAGTTAGCTATACACCTATTTATTTATGAGAGAACTTGCCTGCACGTTAATTGAGTAATTGCTCTTCCTATCGTACCATGTATTTCCGTAGAACCCTGGTCGCTGGAATAAGGGCACTAGCGTACCATCAACCATCAACCAGCCGTCACGCCACTCGGGGCCTGAAGCTTCCTCAACCCACTGCTTTGCTCTCTCCCTCTCTTCATCGGTTGTCCACTTTACAGCTACACGGCGGAATTCAGGGCGGCATAGAGCCTTGATTACACGGCGTGTGCTTCGGTCGACAGTCCCAAAACCCCAACCGGCCCACAGAGCGACCTCCTGCATACTCACTGCATTCCCAAAGTGGCCAAAGCGATAAAATGCTACGGCAAGCTGATATGCAATGGGGAGCTGGGCGTTGTGAGAGTTGTTATGGAATACGGTGTCACCTTGTATCCTTTCAACGATGGCATCGAACGTCTGAGGCCAAACCCGCAAGTATTGTCGAAATATCTCGGGCCGGCTATATCTGTAGTCGGAGAGGGTGGTCATAAGGAGCGACCTCAGCTTGTTGACTTTAACCCGGGAGTGAAGGTATCGTCTGGAGTGGAGGTCGGCCATCATCTCGAGAACCTCATCTGACTCTAACCGCAATTCCATGTTTTCATCTGAACTTGCACCAGTCTCAGAATCAGTAGTGTCTTCAAGGTAGACATCTAGCTCAGCATCTTCCTCAAGAAGGAGCTCCAACATAAGACACTGAAGGAGGGCATCGTTGAGCTCCATCCTATCAGTCTTTGTCATGGCGTTGGCAGCAGAGAACAAGAAGCTAGAGCCGCTCTGGCCGGTGACGGCAGGAGCAACAAAAGCCCCATCGAAATCATATCAAAACGTGAGTTCAAAACTAGCTTATCACAGTTAAAACCGGTTTTCGGGGCTTTGTCGGAGCTTTATAAATGTTTCAAATCCTTGTCCAAATCCGCTCCAAATCCCCATCAAAACCGCTACTGTGGTAGGCCCTAATGTGTGAACGGGGTCAAGCACAACCGCCGGGCGGTCAAAGTGATGACTAAGTAAGTGGCCTGCAGTGGAACTCACCTAGTGTAAGGTTGTACCTACCTAAACCCTGATTTAAGCAGTAGAAATGTGTAGCAAGGGCCCCAGAGCGGTTTGAAGCTTTTTTCGTGCATCGTCCAAAGGTTCGAAAGGATGACAAATAGGTCACGTGACCTATCATGTGACCGCCAAATTCCATCTGTCGAAAAACCAAAATTGCAGGAAATCATTCTAGGACATTGGAAAAATAATTTGATATTTTTCCTATGTCACATTTTGGATGCTATATATCTCCTCAATACATATAGATATATCCTAAGTCTCTCCTAAGGATTGTAGGTAGACATGTCCCAAAGAGGCTCTAGGAAGCCATTTGGCAAAAAGTGTTTGCCTTCGAGTGTTATTGAGCTCGCCGTTGGACTGTGCTCAGCTTACGTAACGGGTGCCAGTTTAAGATGACTTCTATCTTATGGAGGATTGTGCATTTTTGCAGCTTGTGCAGTATCACTGTGTGCACCTTATTGCAGTGGGATGTGCAATTGTGGCCCCCAAGCCTCTCCTAGCCTTCAGCATACTTCTGTCTTGTATTCTGTTTATTTCCTTCCCTGTTTGGGCCACTTCCAACATCATTCCTTTCCTATCTGTCTGGTCCCTGTTATCACCAGTGGGATTGCTTATGTAACTTAGGCATTGGTTTATCAGGCTAGCATGCCCACAGCTTATAGTCATAGCTAGCTGGCGAAGGAGTTCCTTAGAGGTTTCTTTTATCTCCCTTCACCAGGTATGTCTGTGTTGTGTAGTGTATATACTTCTCTATCTTACTTTGGATCCCCCTTGCCAGTTCTCTGCTTGAGTGTAAAGTGTCTGCTTAGGTTGTCCTTGTGAGAGATTAAGAGTTTTTTGACAGTGAGTTTAGGTAGCAGTATAATTCAGACTTCGAGTAGATAATAGAGAGGTCGAGTATACACTGTACTGTGTATGTGTATCTCGAGCAGCGATTGCATAATATATGCAGTAAGATGTTCGATAACTTTCCAAGATGAATGAGTTCTAATTGACTAGGGATTCACTACATACAAGACAGCTATTTAACTGTGTGTGGCACGAGCTATGATAGAAGAAGAGGCTATCAGCGCAAAGGGATGTGTAAGTGAGATTCGGGGGACGATCTATCGAATAGCGAGTGGTTCATATGTATTGGGAATCAGAAACAGAACCGATCATGGAATGTGGACATGTGGAAGGGGAAGGGGGGAAGAAAAGTCTGTACATGATGATCCCATGGGTGTGCCACTCCATGGATCAGATTCCCTCGGGCTTGGGTTTCTGCTTTGGGTCAGGGCTGGTTCCATGGGTTGTACATGCAGTGATCGGCATAGGAATGTCTGGGATCATGTAGGTGTATGTAGGCATAAGTGTGGGTGTTAGAACGATCGGTTATGGTGACTCGAGTGAGTGTGCATGGCATGAGATGACAGAGGTGTTTAGGTAATGGAATAATGAGATAGATATTTTGTGTAACAGCCCTCATTGTAGAAAGCTCTCTCTAGAGCACTGGTTGCAAAATCACCTGATTTCAAATTGAACACCATTTGAAAGCTGTGATTTTAGGAAGCCTTTCTCATACCATAACACCCTCTACTGCTTACCATGGACTTGCCATCTGCTGCTGAAGTTTTGTACTGCTTGGCGGTAATAGAGCAAGAGCTGACGAGAGAGAGGCAGGAGAAATGAGATCTGGAGATGAGGTTGAACACCCTGCAGGCTACTACCATAGGGCTGATGGCTGGGCTCCCCAGTCATGTTTTCACTGTCTCAAAGTGAACAACTGAGTCAGTGAAACCCTCAGAGTACAATGGCAATCGTGTAAACTGTTGCAACTTCATCCAGTCATGCAACCTTTACCTGGTGGTGTGTGCAAGTGACTTTGCAGATGACCAGTGGCAGATCATGTGGTAAATGTCCTTCATAAAGACTGGGAGGGCTGCAACCTTCACCACTCATGTGCTCACCCATGAAGCAAAGCATGGCACAGCACTCTATGTGACCTGGAAGGATTTCATTGCATTTCACCAACAGTTCTACCCTCTACATGAGGCCACTGTTGCAATGAATCAACTGGAATTGGGCCAGTACCATCAGGGCAAGTGTTCAGTTTTGTTATGGTAGACGCAAATATTTTATTTTAAGTCATCTATGTACACAAAGAAGCTAATAAAAGAAAGAACGAAAAACAACTAAAAGGAATAGGAATGACACTTACGACAGACATCGACACAAATGACAGATACATGACATCACAAACGGCTATCTTATCTACAGATTAGATATGATACAGGGATACGGGCGTCGACCACATGTGGTCGATCAGAGACAGCGCACGTATCGACTGATGGCATCGGCCATGACGTCGACAGGTGCCAGGCCACAGGCACCGAGGAGGTGCGGGCACCACACGCCGCAGAAGAGTATAGACTGTGCAGGAGCACCGGAGATCGTGGAGTGACTTCAGAATGTCATTCCTAATATGTGTGCTCAATCAGCTTCCCCACAGAAGAGGCACAGAGACAGCGGCCCATCACCAAGCCTAGCATTTATGCTAGGCAGGAGAGATTTAATTTCTATTTTCTATTGAGCTCCATGACACAACCAGCTGACTACTATCTTGACACCATGTAGACAGGGGCTTTGTATAATAGGTACAAGACTCTATTCCAAAGCTTAAACAACCCTAATACTATCCCCACCACTCTCATGACTTTATGACTATAATTAGTCACCCCTCTAGTTACAAGTAGTTTTTCAACCCATAGACTCACTATCTCGAACACTAGTAGTTACCACTAGTATAGTATAAGTAGCTACTACGAATGTATGAATCAATCATCCAGAATCAACTGTTTTACCCCTTGAAGTCACTGTAATCTTGTTTGATAGCTACAGACTTAGATATTGATAGTTTGCTCCAATTCTTCGTTGAGAGTTCACTATTACTGTTTACTCAAGACTACCCCAAAAGTGAAGCCTTTTGACTTAGTTATCCTTAGATCGACACCATTCTCTCATCGACATGGTCATGTGATCTCCATCCATCAGTGCCGGACGCGCCTCGGAGGGCTTAGTCAGCACACAGGAGAGGGACAGACATAGCGGTCCCAACCGCTAAGCAATAGAAATTGTTTGCTAAAAGCACTATCTAATATTTTAATCATAAAAAGTTTAATATAAATTGGATTAAGAGAATGAGGTCGAGTTGATAATAGTGGGATAGTGATAAGATTTAAGCAGTGTTCTAGTGTAAGATGTCAGGAGGAAACAATAATAATCCAGAGATGTTAATACATATTCCTTCCCACGTGTCCCTTCTCGCCTTTAGACCTCTATCTCCGCTTGTGCTCATTGGGCAGAGCCCTGAGCATGTCCGTGCCTGTGTCGGTGAGGTGTGTGCGTTCTCACGCTCTTCATGTCCCTTCCTATCCCTTGCTCATTCCCTTCAACCACTCTTCTCTTCCGCTGGAAGTAAGGTATCCCCGTACTGTTCTTTAAACCGGCTGGTGTCAGGTATATATATCTGAATAAATACCCCATGGTTTTGTGCCCTCCCAACAGTGTCCTGACGGTGTCCGCCCCTCTCCCGAGCTTTTCTTCAGTGCTTTCCTCCATCATCACACTTGCACATGTAAAGAAAATCGCAGTGGAGTGGAAGGCATGTGGCAAATCCACAGGCTGGGTGGACCTTCTCCAGGCTCACCCAAATCTCCTTTGGGTCATTGTAGCATGTGTGCAGAAGCTGTTATTTGTCAATGTTCAGGATAATCTTCATGCGAGCAAGCTGTTGCTTTTTCGTAAATGCACGGACAGCTTTTGAGTTTGGGGAGCCAGTGGATTGTGTCTCAGTGCCATCAGCAATGTCCCACAGGTCCTTCTTGACCAGTAGGGCAGCCATTACGTAGCGCCAGTCATTGTAGTTAGTTTCGTTGAGTTTTTCGAAGTTCAGGTTGGGCATGGTGGACAAAATGGGGTGGGTACACTTTTGGTAGGTGGGCAGAGCTTTCATTAGGCTCAGATTCAGTGTGCTTTCGGTAGGCGCAGTCAACGTGCTTTCACTAGGCACCAGTACAGTCAACAGTCAGTCCGGCAACAATAATCCAGTCATACAGCCTTTACCTGGGGTTATGTGCAAGCAACTTTGCAGATGAACAGTTGCAGATCAGGTGGGTAATGTCCTTCATGAAGCCTGGGAGGGCTGCGATGTTCACCACTTATGTGTTCAGCCATGAAGCAAAGCATGGCACAGCACTCTATGTGATCTGGGAGGATTTCATGAAGGCATTTGGCCAACAGTTCTACCCCCTACATGAGGCCACTGATGCAATGAAGCAACTGGAATTGTGCCAGCACCATCAGGGCAAGTGTACAGTCGACTAATACATCAATGGATTCAAAGAGCTGGTGAGAAGGCTGATTACACAGACGGGCAATCAATTGTGATTGAGGTATCAACCCTGTGATCCAGAGTCGTATTGCATTGATGTGAAGCTATTACATGTTGAAATGAGGATTATGTATGTTCATGTAATCCCCATCGTTTTAATTTCCCTGTATAAATATCGCCATCATTTTATTGTCTCTTGATTTATAATCACCCCTACCCTGGTCCAAATGCACTCAGAAACTCTTCCACCCAGAACCAGTGAATAAAAATCTGTTTCCTATTTTTTCTATACATAAAGAGATTTTACTGTATGTTACTCTAGCCAGAGAAGCCAATAAAGGTTCAGAAGATAAGAGGGCTACCCAAACAGCGCTCACCCTATCTACAGTCGTAGTGAAATCGCCCGTGATACTTGACGATGTAATGTAAAAGGTCTCACGGAAAGGTTGTCTAGTAGTAACAATCCTTTCAACAGCGAAGGCTCCTTCAGAGCCTTCGCCAACAGCACCGACAATGGTATGAAGGCCAAAGTAGTAAAGGTGAAGTATGGAAACTCACCAGTGGCGCTCAAGTACTCCCCTGGTCTAAGGTAGTAGTTGTATATCATAGAGGGCTCAAGATGATAGTCACAGTGTGGTCAAGTTTTGCACAAGATAGATGTATGGTGGATGTTTATAAATGTCATATATATGTAAATATAGCTTAGCTAATCTATATTACATAAAATATATCACAATTGAGACAGTTGCCAGCACCTGTAAGGCATGCTTAATCATAGCCCTAAAGTCCTTTCTCATAGTCTGCAGCTCCCCCAGGAAAGGGTGTATACCCCATTGTCTAAATATTAATAGTTACATATCTTTGTGCTATACATGCATATAATTTTAAACATACCTTCTAATCAGATCTCTCAACCATTTATAATAATATAGTACAGGTATTGTCCATACTTGCTTCTATATTCTGTGATTGTACATCTAACATGTTTCATATATACTTCTAACATGTACTCATATGGTCCATACTTGCCTCTACATTCTATCATCATACATGTAACAAGCTTCATATATACTTTTAATATATAGTCATCCAAATCCTATCTGAAATGGCTCTGTTATTTGAATACACACCATGCTTTAGCACATACAACCATATTTGTAAAATATCAGAATATTCAAAGAAATTTAGGATATCTGCAATATACAAGTTGCTCAAAATAATGGACTATGAATTTGGTTAGGGTGGATATTTTCAAAGATATCTAATATATCCTAGAAGAATGTACATTGTTGTCAATCTGAACATCCTCCTATGATAATTGAACTGCAGAATATACATGCAAATGTAGACCACTTATACCAAATGCTCATATGATATCAGTGTCATGATGTGTTTATTTCCCATACTCACATACTCTGTCCTCCCATTCCCCACTCCACCTCCGTGTTCAGTCCGATCGCCCTTGTCATGTTCGGCAACCGATCTTTGCTGTTCACGCCATTCACCATAGCCAGGCCATCAAAGCACGATCAACATCTTTGGACCGACTTGGTGGTTCATCACTGGTCCTATCATCTCCTCCGCTCAACCCTCTTTCAATGTTGTTCCTATGATCAGATTGTCACGACTCATGTATTTCCTGCACTTAGTTATCCCAATTTCCCCTTTCGCCACTCCTTCCCCGTGTTCGCCCAGCTTCACCCCTCACTTCGACCACTCCTCCCCTATGTCCTCTCCATTCACCGTTCGTCCCATTCGCTGAACAACTATTCACTGCTCGCATCATTCGCCAGCAGGCACGCCATCAAACACAATCGACGTCCCCAACCCGGTATGATGGCTTGTCACTGGTCCCATCAGCTTCTCAATTCAACCCCTTTGGGTGTTCATATGGCCAGGATGTGTTTGCGGGATGTCCCATCCATAGGTCGTGTGGGATCAACCCAGTAGACGAAGAGTCCCTGCAGGGTAGCATGTATGCAGGTCCCAAGACATGGTTTCATACAGAAGTGCCTTCGCCACCTTTATTCTCCGTTGTTTCATGTTTGCACTCCTCCCTCACTCTATTGTATGTTTATTTCATCTATTTTGTATCATGACTGCGCACCCCTATCAAACCCTGACTCACAACGGCCTCTTTCCTATTCGCTGATACTTCATGAGCATTCAATATAAGTAGTTTACATTCACATGTATATTCCCCAGTTCAATTATCATACGTCCATCTTGTGAAAACTTGACCTCGCTGTGATCATTGTCTTGAGCCTTCTCCTGTAGATTTCTATCTTCGACCAGAAGAAGACTTAGGCATCACTGGTGAGTTCTCATACTTCATCTTCATTACCTTAGCCTTTGAACTATTTTCTGTGCTGTCGGTGAAGGGATTGTCGCTATTTAGACAGCCCTTCCGTGACACCTTGCACGTTACATCGTCAAGTGCCATGGGCTATTTCGCTACGACTGTAGATAGGGCGAGTTCCGTTCAGGCAGCCCTCTTATCTTGTGAACATTTGTTGGTTCACCCATTCGCCGAATGGCATACTTATTCGCACAAGTTATTCGGGCATTCGCTGTGTTCGCTAATACACGATATTAATGCCTAAAAACCAACCTTGACAATCAGCTATTAGGAAAGAGGCCGTCGTGAGTCAGGGTTGGATAGGGGTGCACAGTCAGGATACAAATACATGAAACACATATACAATGAAGGAAAGGAGGAGTGCAAAACATGAAACAATGAGAGGAGAGAGGACAAAGGTATCTATGTAAGAAAACATGCCTTGAGACCTGCATACATGTTACCCTGCACGGACTCTTGGTGTGCTGGGTTGATCCAACACGATCTACAGATAGGACATCCTGCGAATGCATTCCGGCCATAGGAACACCAAAAGGGGGTTGGGTCGGGAAGGTGATGGAGCCAGTGATGAACTATCATGCCAGGTAAAGGATGTCAATCGTGTGTGATGGCATGCCTACTGGTGAATGATGTGAGTAGTGAATGGTTGTTCGGCGAATTCAGCAAAGGGTGAACGGAGCGAACATAGAGGTGGAGTGATGAAAGGGAAAATGGGGGTACTGGATACAAGAAATACATGAGTCATGACAACTATGTCTGTGCCACTTTCTCCACATCACTGAGCCAACTATTTGCTTCAGCTTCAGTTGTGCCTCATTGATCGAGCACCTGATGATAGCCACCAGCTTACCTTATCATATCCAGGCGCCCCAAGAACTGTTGTGATATACGTAGCTATACTTTTTAAACCATCTCTATATATACATAAAAACTAACAAGAACAAATGAGAATTTATCCAAGAATAAAGACGACACTCAGGACATTATAGATACCAGCGCGGGCAACCGCCAGATGACATCATGAACAGAGCTATATTATCTATTGGTTAGATAAAATACAGGTACCAGTTGATCGCAACTGAATATCGGCATCCGCCATGCTTGGCTGATCAGAGAGAGCGCATCTATCGGCAAATGATATCAGCCATGACATTGACAGGCGCCAGGCCACAGGCACCAAGGAAGTGCGGGCACTGAACACCGCAGAGATCCATAAACTGTGCAGGAGCATCGGATGTTACCGAATGATGACAGAATGTCATTTTCAATACATATTCTCGATCGCTGCCCCATAGAAGAGGCACAGAGAGGAGAATTCCGTCGCCAAGGGCAGTGTATATGTTGCACAAGAGAAACATAGCTTTCTTTTTTCTATTGTACTCCATGACACATCCAACTGACTAGTATCTTAACACCATGTAGACAGGAGCGTTGTATGGTAGATACAAGACTCTAGTCCAAAGTCTATCACCCCTGTGAATATCCCCATCTCTTTTTATGGCTTTATGGCTGCAAACAGTCACCCCTTTATTTACACATAGTTTTTCGACCCATACACTCAGTATCCTGAACACTGTTAGTCATTACTATCATAGTATAAATAGCTACCACAAATGTATGAACAAATCATCCAGAAAATATTGTTTCACCCCCTGAAGTAAATGTATACCTGTTTGATAGCTACAGAGCTTAGTTCTTGATATTTTTCCCTAAATCTTCGTTGAGTTAAGGGATATCAAGCCCAAACTTGGATGTGATGATTGGACTGCTTGGAAGAGAGAACTTTGGTCATGGCCTGAGACAGAGGTCTGCATCCTACTATTCTCAGAATCGATCTCATCCCTTCACTGACAAGTGCAAATATCATTATGACATCCAGAATACCACATATATGAACCATGCCACTTGAGCAATCAATCACTGAGTGGACTGATCAAAATGACACTGCCTATAATCAGGTCTTGCTTCACATTTCACCTGAGTCACAGACAGCCATTGATGAAAATGATCAAGCTAAGGATGCATGGAAAATTCTCACAAAGAAGTTTGAATCAACTGGCCATGTTCCTGGCAGCAACTGGGGTGAGTAGAACAGCCATCAGGGTTTCTTCTGCTGCTGCAGTGCACTTGGCTTTGGTGCTAGCATTGGCAGGTTTGGCATTCCTTGGTGAATTCTCAGTTGGATTTAACATGGGGGTGGCATGGAATCTGTTGGGTGCATTTATGCTCCTGCACCAAAATCAAGCATAATATATTCAATTTGTTGTATGGTTTTTCAATTTCTTCTCACATTGTTCTTGTACCATGCATCCATTTCTCTGATTATTTTCGAAAATTTCCAGTCACTCCCTACCTCTCCATTTTATTTTGTTATTTCTATTTTCACAGGCGGCTGCACCCAGCGGAGTCTGAAATGACTTCGACGCGCGAGCTCTTGGGCGCTAAAGGGCCGGGTACTAGTACATGCACAGTGAGACAGATTTCCCCCTCTCTCAGTGACAACTAAATTCACTGAGAGAGGCAAGTAAATTAGTCTAGTGTTCTTTCGATTTATTGACCTAGAAATCCTCTGTAGTGAATTAATTTCTAGGTAGTGTATAATATATTTATAGTGACAACTAAATTCACTGAGAGAGTGAATTAATTTCTAGTCTATTCTTTTGAGCAATAAGTCCATACCTACTGCCTATAATTCCTGTCCACTACAGAAACAAGTGCAGTGCCTGCAGTGACTCATGACTTTGAACCTCAATGATCCTGTCACATGCAGAGTTTCTGGATTTGAATTCCAGAAAATGTTCTAAAAATATGTCCCCAAACAGTCCAAGTTTCTGAAATTTGGGTAGTGCCTGAATTTAGTTTCTGGGTGCCAAACAAGCCTTAATGTCTTGTTTTGTCCAAAATGTCCAGAGAGTACATGGTTGTGTTTATACCGGAGTACTTGGAGCTGGGGATCATTGGCTTTGGGAATGTACATGCCACCGTCATGGTGTAAAAAGCCATCATCAGTTTGCATCCAACTCAGGTTGGAAGTATCACTGAGATGCTGGCAGGCTATGGGGTAAGGTGCCAGATTGGCTAAGAATGTGTTCCATCTAGCCTTTAGTTCTCTATCTCCGCTTGTGCACCATGGGTGAAGCCCTGGGCGTGTCCATGGCTGTGTAAGCAAGGGTGTTAGTTTTGTTGCGCCTCTTGTGCAACTGTTCGTGTGAAAGACTAAGAGATATCAATAGTACAATAAAATGTGAATATGATTCAGACTTCAAATTGAAGTCGAATCGAGTGTGGGGTCAAGGATAGAGAGATCGAGTGTATATGAGGTGTGTACACTCTTGAGTGATTTCTACGCAAATATATGTGCCTACGAATTATCAAGTAACTTTAAGAGAAGTGAGTTCTAATTGACTGGTTATTCTCTGTGTACATCTGAGCTATTTAACTACCAGAGTGTTCCGGATCGCATATGAGTAAACATATGATTTGTGATCCGGAAGATAATGTACCAACTACTGATCTGGCTACTGATGTATCAGTCGAATGAGCACATGGAGGGGATTGATATCAGAAAATAAATGTGGTGATATGGAATGTGAAGTTTAGAAGAAAGAAATGTCAGAGTGCATTGGGCTAGCCAATGTACTACTCCTTGGATCAGCGCCACTCGGGTTTGAGTGTTCTCTCCCGGCCACATATGCGTCCGTGTCTTGTCCAGCGCATGGATAATTCCCAGATGTATATATAGATTCGTGTGAAAATTATCGAGGATCTGTGGGTTCGAGTGGGTGGCCGTGTGTGATCATGGGATGCAGGGGGTATAGGATGATGTAAATGCTTTTGTCAGAATTATATTGAATGAAATGTAGAATAGGAATGGATATGATTTTGTTTTCACAACAGTTCGGTTATATCATTGTATGTGGTACATTCCATCCTCTGTCATGTGTTATGGCCATGCTGTTCAATCATAGATTTGCAGGTAATGCATAGCTTGTAGTTGGTCGCCGCATGAGGGCCCCTGCACAGCACACATTTCAGCATCACATGTGGGCAGACCGCCTCTTGGTACGTGCTCTGGTTTGGGCACTTGGAGTCATGTGTAGAGTTTAAACCAGCACATATTCCATACTTTGGGGAATTCTTGAGTGACTGTGCAAAGTGACCTAACTGGTGGCAATTGAAGCCTTCCGGGGGATGCCATATGAACTGTTAGGTCAAGTGAAGACACCCTCGGTATGCAACATGTTGTTGGATGCAGTTGTTGGATGTGTGATGATCAGTTAGGTATATGACAAGGGATGAGTGTGCCTTCTGGTATTGCTGAGGAGAGTGGTGGACTGGCTAGGACAGACACATAAGAGGGCTTGTTAGGGGATGCCGTAAGGCCTATGTGTGCTGAAATTGCCTCCAGCTTTTGGCAGATGTTTGAAACATGCCAGCTGAAGTAGGACATCTCAATTGTTTCCCGTGCAGAGGAGGTTAGATCACAAGCGCTATGTAATTTGTCCATAGGGATAATGCAGGTCTTTGTGGCCCTTGTTTTAGGGAGAGCTATGCTATGGATTAGTTGATATAGGGTGCTGAGAGTAGTATGGATGGTGTTTGCAGGTACAGAGGGAGTAGTTTCACTGTTATCTGCTCTGGCAGATCATGGTTGAAGCATGGGAACCATTCCATTCTGACAGTTGTTGATTAATGAAAATCAGTTGGAAGTTCTGCAGATTCACTGCACCGTAGTCATTACTTCCCTCTTTAAGGTGGGCTTGTCACTGGGTTAACGACTTAGTGGTTGAAAAATACTCCAAGTTTTGATGGTTGGTGACAATGTCAATAGGGGAGCCAGAGCCCTCCAGATAGTGCCTGCAATGTTGAAATGCTTGGAAATTTGCCAGTAGCTCTTTATCATGGACATTGTATCTGAGTTCGGCACTGGAAAAAGTCCTAGAGTGGAAAGCAATAGGCTGCAGTATGCCTTCATCATTGAACAAAGACAGGATTGCACCAAGGGCATAATCCAAAGTGTCAGTTTCCATGACCATTGGCTGGTCATGAATCCAGTGTGACAGAATTTGAGCTGAAGTGAAACCCTCCTTGAGATAATTGAAGGGCTTTTGGCATTCTTCAGGAAATGCCCATGGGGTGCCTTTACGAGTAAGCCAAGTAAGGGGCACAGTGATGTTGGAACAGTTGAAAGTGAAGCAGCGGTAGAAATTGGCAAATCCAGTCCAAAGAAAGACGGTATGTCTTTTACCTTCCAAGGCTCAGGCCAATTGCAGATGGTTTGGACTTTGTCTTCAGACATGGTAAAACCATTGGTTGAGAGCCTATAACCAAGGAATTCCACTGAATCACATTGCCATTCACATTTGTCAGGTTTGGTATATAGACTGTGTTTCTGAAGACGCTGCAACACTTCATGGATGTGCTCCCTGTGTTTGACTGGGTCATCGGAGTAGATGAGGATATCATCAAGGTACACAACAATGCATACATCAAGTGCATGTCTGAAGATGTCATTCATGAAACATTGAAAAACCGCAGGATGGTTGGTTAAGCTGAATGGCATGACTAGCCATTCAAAAGAGCTGTACTGGGTTTGGAAAGCTGTTTTCCACTCGTTGCCTTCAGCGACTTGGACAAGGTGGAATGCATGATGATGTCACAATTCCATTCCAACACATATATTCACACTTCTCCTGCCTAACCCTTCCTATGTCACAATTCACACGTACCACCGAACATCAGCCTCTCCCCTCGAGCACACACACATCCACACAATATACCACAACATCCCGTTGACCCGTGAATACATAGCCGACCCAGTGATC
Organism: Gautieria morchelliformis; assembly: GCA_015179125.1. Taxonomy (NCBI): domain Eukaryota; kingdom Fungi; phylum Basidiomycota; class Agaricomycetes; order Gomphales; family Gomphaceae; genus Gautieria; species Gautieria morchelliformis. Next base: position 31,965 of record WHVA01000499.1, on the reverse strand, counting down.
AGAGCATCCACCCCTGAACCCTTAGCCCGAGATGTGTCCATCCACGGAGTAGTTCAATGACTAGTCCATCATGTATGAGATTCCCCCTTTACCCCTTCCATCCTATACCTTCCTTCGAACAAACACATTCTGATTCTGATACATCTTAATCACACATATTTTACATTCTCAATCACCACACATCAGATTCCCCTAGTTAGAACCACATTCCTTCCAAATCCAGGTAATACGTACTCACCGCAGCTTCTGGTGCACGGACCCCTGAGCCACATACACATGCTTATCCCCCCTCCCATTCCTCTTACATCGTAGTACATCCTACATGATAGATAAAAGCTGCGCTGTATCTCGAATCCGTTAGTCAATCAAACTCATTGTTTTCACACATAGTTACTCACCTTGAAGCCCATTCTTCTGCGTTATATCTGCCTCACTGCTCATACACTTTGCGTGATCCACTCACCTCGGAACGACCGCACACTCAATGCAACTTCACATAGAAGTTTGAATCATATTATCTTTTGATACGAAACTCAGATACTCTTACTCTTTTCAGATGAAGGTCAATTTTGGTGTATATCTGAGCCTTTTGGGGGGCATCAAACAAGTCGGTAATTAACAGGAGTGGATAGCGGTCTTTCTTCATAATCTTATTGAGTGCTGTGAAATCGATGCAGAGCCAAGGTTCACCGCTCTTTATTTGAAAAAGGGGATATGGGCTCCATGTGAAGGCTGAGTGGGCCGAATGTAACCCATGTTCAAGTGCTCATCAACAAACACTTACATGGGCGGCGGTGAATGTGGGGTCACCGGACATCACGGCGATGGAAATAAAGACAGACAGCAGTGTTGTTCTTCTGTTCAACATACACTGGGACTGCATGCACTCTGATGGCATAAGGCATTTACAGAAATACCTCCAGAGCAGAGCCAAAGATCAACAGGTGCAGGAAGAAGATGTCTGTGGAAGCATCTGGTTGGGGGACTTCAATCGGAACCACCCAGTGTGGGATGAAATTCGGAACTCACACCTATTCACCTGCAGCAACCTGGATGAGGTGCACCTCTTGCTCAATGCTCTGGTGGAGTGTGACATGCAGATGGTGCTGCAAAAGGCTATCCCCACACTAAGAGCTATGGCCACAGGTAACCACACACGGTCTGGCAACGTGTTCTTATCCACAGAAATGGTAGAATTGCTTGTCAGGTGCTGCATGGTACCAGAAGACCAACTGGCGAAGAGCGACCATTTCCTGGTGGACACTATCATTGACATCTCCCCTGTGGCAGCCACATATGCTCTGAAGTACAATTTTAGACAGGTTGACTGGGCAGAGTTCAACAAGGAGCTGGACACTCACCTGAAGGAGGGAATCAGTGAGCCTGTACCGGTAGGTGCCATGCAGTTCAGCCAGCACCTAGAGGTTCTCACAGCGGCCATTGCAGAGACAGTCGGAAGTCTCATACCTAAGACTAAGCCATCTCTTTACATGAAAAGATGGTGGTCAAAGGAGCTGACCAAAATTAGAGCAGAAACCAGAGGACTAGGAAGGAAAGCATATGCCAAACGCAATGAGCCCACAGACGCAGCACACGAGAAATACAAGGTAGCAAGGAACCGATATGCGAGCGCGATAGAAAAAGCAAAACAGGAGCATTGAGAGGCTTTTCTGGAGGAGGTGGACTAGAAGACTGTATGGACAGCCCACAGGTATGCCTCAGCGGATGCTACAGATGGTGGAAGAGCCCACATCCTAACATTGACAACCAAGCAGAGCAATGGCACCTGATGGGTAGCAGACACCAATGAGAAGAAGGCTGACATGGTATTTGACATGTTCTTCCCATAGTCAAGAGTGGATAGCAATGCCATCCTGACTGACTACCAGTACCCTGAGCTGGCCTTTGAGTATGTGCCAATCACAGATGACCAAGTTAGGAGAGCAGTGGAAAAGCTCAATCCTTTCAAGGCCCTTGGGGGCGAACAGTATCCCAAATGTCATGATAAAGCAGTGCATTGACACACTCTTACCATATATAGGCCTGCTGTATCAAGTCACATTCAAGCCAGACACGTACCCCGCTGAATGGAGAGACTCAGTTACCAGAGTACTCCATAAGCCAGAGAAAAGTGACTATACAACACCAGGCTCCTACCAACCCATTGCCTTGCCATATACAATAGGAAAAGTCCTGTCAGTGTGCATTGCAGAAGACATAGTCAAAATGATGGAGAGACACCAACTATTGCCAGAAAACCATTTTGGCTGTAGACTGGGACACATGACAACAGATGCAAAGCACTACACCATCAGGACAATGAAGGACGCATAGAGAAAGGGGAAGGTACTAGACCCGCTTTTCCAGACATAAAGGAAGCCTTCCCTAGCATACTGTTATACTTACTCATACATAACATGTGGCACAGGGGAATACCTAAAGAATATACCAGATGGCTCTGCAGGAGAGAAGAGGGTAGGAAGACCATTGTTAACTTCGATGATTACAGCACACCAGCAAAGGTGGTTGGCAAGAGGATGGACCAAGGATGCCCCATCTCTGCCATAGAAGGGCTGTCCCTGAGTTAAACTGCAGAATACCTGGACTTGGACTCGCAGGTTTGCCAGCTTCCAGAAGCAGAACCCGGACTCGACCTGAGTTTTCCTGCAGGTTGACTCAGACTCGCAGGTTAAACCTGCAGGTGACTCAAGGTGACTTGCTGGATTATCCCAAGCTGACTCACCTCAGTCTTCTCATGTCCCCATGCGAGTGCATGACATTGGCCATGCGCACATATCCTCCCACGGAGACACACCTCCTCCATGGAAAGACACAGGCGACATTTTTTCATTTTAAAAAACCAAACCAAAGATCACAGTTTATGGCATGTTGCAGACATCATGTCAACAATATTGATTACAGAAAGATACATGAAAGACCAATACAAAGAAAAGATATGCACCCTTGTGTGCAGGCACATGTGGTGGTGGCTGCCACCCTGCACTCACACACCTCGCCACTCACTGTTCCATCCCTGACCCCATCCCCATTCTCACCCCCTGTCCAGGGGTTCCCTCTGTTAGCAACTTGGGTTATGCCAGGGAAGGTTCTGTGGACTTTTTAGAAAGCTAGAATCAAATTCATCTCTCAGTGAATTTATTATCACTGTTATATTAATACAATACCTAGAATCAAATTCACTAAATGATTTTGGGTCACATATTATAAAAGAAATAAAGAATACTACTCGCCTCTCTCAGTGAATTTGTTGTCACTGAGAGAGGAGCATTATGCTGTCTCAGAATGCATATACCTCCACCCTGTAATTGGTATATGAGAAGGATTGGCATCGCTGTGACGAACAAAGCCGGAATAAGAGAACACAAGCTAATGCGAACACGAGTAAGGGAAGGATAGCCTATCTCATGGCACAGGACAACGAGAACAAACCGAAACACTAGCAATGAGGACACTGTTAACTCAGAGCTCAACAACTGGACTCCTCATGGGAGCGATGGGCTAAAACCATTGGATTGTTTGTAACTAATGATCTAGTACTTGTATATGACGGTCGTAGGGGTGGAAACCGGTAGAACGTTGTGGAACACCGGAATGGCAATCACCGGTGTTAGCAATGGTGACAGGTGACACAAGCGTAACAAGCAGAAGAATACTACCTAGAAGGCTAGGAAAAATGGTAGAAATAACAGGAAAAATGCCGGATGATCCTCACTTCATAACACACCCGGCTCTTTAGCGCCCATGAGCTCGCGTGTTGAAGCCATTTAAATCTCCGCTGGATGGAGCAGGCTGTGAAAATAAAGAAAACAAAATGAAATAGAAAGATAAGGAGTGATCAGAAAATTTCGAAGATAATCAGTGAAATGTATGCATGGTACAATAACAATGTGAGAAAGAATTGGAACACCACACAATGAATCAAATATATTATGCTTGATTTTGGTGCAGGAGCATATATGCACCCAACACCCTCGTGCGTGGGTGCATGCCGTGGTGGCTACCATGCCTGCACATGGTGCACCCACACACCTCGCCACACTGCCTTCAGTCCCCGTCCCTGTCCCCCTTCTCGTCCCCTGCCCACGCACGCCCTCATGCGCAGGTGAGTGCGGTGGTGGCTGCTACCCGTGCGAGGTGCATTGGTGGTGGTGGTGGAGGTGGTGGTGTGTGGGTAGGCAGCGATGTCACATGCCATGGTGGTAGCTGGCACATGGGTGTGGTGGTGACATTCAGAGTGGTCACATGACTGTCCCCAGAATACTGTTTTGGAACCCTTCAAGACTTTGGTGTCAGAGCTAACCCTTTGGGCTATCAGAAACTGTCGTATACAAAACTGCAAGAATATTAGACACAACTGGCATAATGAATAACAAACTATTAGTCTGTAAGTTTGAGGATGACCATTGGGGTCCAAGTATTCCAAAAAGCTAGGAATGGCTTCACAGGAGAGTTTGTAAGTGGACTGACCCAATTAACATCAATGCACTGCAATAAACAAGCGACTAGGGTTTAAGAAGTGATTTGTGAAAGTCACTGAACAGGAAAGTCACTGATCAGTTCATCTCAGGTCTTGGAGAGCTAATTGACAAGGAAATCAATTGTCAGACTCACTCTGCAGAATTTCACCTAGAGTGTTAGTCTGGGTGGCTAAGTAGAAAAGCAACTACTTAACTGAGAATTAATACACTAAGTAAGTGTAATAACCTAGCTGGGGTTAGCAGCTTAGTAAGCTTGGCAAGTCACACAAGGTACGAGGATAGTAGATGATGATGTATTGGCTGATGAAAGGTTGGCAGTAAGGCCTCCTTTTATATTGTATCAACTATCTATTAATAGACTAGAATGAGTCATGAAGAAATAGGGTAGTGAGTCATTGAGAAAAAGGGTAGTGAGTCAGAGCATGTGTTGGCCAATTGCAGTTCACAATTAGGGGGTGAGTCATGCACTGAGTCATGAAGAAATGGGGTAGTGAGTCAGAGTGAAAAAGGGTAATGAGTCAGAACTCATGTCGACGAATCACAGCCCATGATCAGGGAGTGAGTCATGCACTGAGTCATGTAGAAAGGGGGTAGTGAGTCAGGCATGAGTCACATCTAAGAATAAGATACACCCTTATTCTCAAACAGGATTAGCTCAACACAGCCTTTCATTGGGTAAGAGGCCCCTCAACCAATGATACGCCAGAGTCCAAGCATGAGTCATGGGCCAAATCAGGCTCTGAGGCATGCAGGAGTCATTTCCTGAGTCACAACACTTTGGACCAATAATACTTCAACTTGGCAGTGAGTTCTGACCCTAATTCCACTTAGGAGTGGAGTCATGGGACAGCACAACTAGTGTTTCCAAGTCCTGGCTAAAGCCCCAGCCTAGTCCAAGCTGGGCCGCTAAAAGACCGAGCTGGGAGGGGCCCAAGCCGTTATGGGGCTGGCTTTGAGGGCCCCTCCCTGAATCCAGAGAGCTGGAGCCAGGCCCCAAAGCCATGGCTTTTGGGCGCTTCCCAGGGGATGCTGGAGCCAGCTCTTTACCCAGAATAGACAGGTGGTTACATGTCTTTGTTACTACTAGTAAGTGAAAAAATATGCATCTGTCTTTCACATTTTTATGATTAAAATGTTAGATCAATGCCTTTGACAAAGGGTGTCTATTGCTCAGCAGTTGGGACCGCTATATCTGTCCTTTTCCTGTGTGTTGACTAAGCCTTCCGAGGCGTGTAAGGCCGCATTACACACCAACCAAGGACTCTTTGAGCCACAGGTCATGTTCTTTGGCCTCACCAACAGTCCTGCCACATTCCAGACGATGATGAATGACATCTTCCGTGACATGATAGCAGAAGGGGTTGTCTGTGTCTACCTCGATGACATCCTCATCTTCACAAAAACTATGTCAGAACATTGGGAGGTTGTGCAGAGAGTGCTGGAACAGCTCTGGGAGTACAACCTGTGTCTCAAGCCAGAAAAGTGCGAATTTGAGCGGACGTGGATAGAGTACCTTGGGGTGATTGTGTCAGAAGGAAAGGTGGAAATGGACACGGTCAAAGTTTCCGGTGTATCGGATTGGCATGTGCCACGGAACAAGAAGGAGGTGTAGTCCTTCATTGGGTTTGTCAATTTCTACTGGCGGTTCATCAAGGACTTCTCCTGCCACACCCATGCCCTCTTCGACCTCACCAAGAAGGAGGTTGGATGGTGGTGGGGAGAGCCTGAACAAGCCTCCTTTGACAAACTCAAGGAGCTGATCACTTCTGCCCCAGTCTCACCGTTACCGAGTCAAGGCGGATTCTACCGACACAGCTACCGGAGCGGTCTTGTCACAACAGTCATCGGAAGATGGTGAGGGGTGACATCCGATTGCCTTCTTCTCTAAAAGCCTTAGTCCGGTCGAGCGGAACTATGAGATCCACGACAAGGAGATGCTGGCAATCATGTGAGTGCTGGAGGAGTGGCGACACTTCCTTGAGGGGCCTCTATGCCTGTTTGAGATCTGGACAGACCACAAGAACCTCGAGTACTTCTGCACGTCTAAGAAGTTGAACCGACAACAAGCACGGTGGTCCCTACACCTGTCCCGGTTCGACTTCATGCTCCACCACCACCCCGGCCGCACCATGGGCAAGCCCGATGCCCTATCCCGCCGTGCGGATCATGGAAGCGGAAGCGGAGACAACGCGGATATGACATTGCTCCGCCCAGGTCTCTTTGCAATCCGCGCCCTCGAAGGAGTCACTGCAGTTGGGGCGGAAGCGGAAATGCTCCGGGACATCTGGAGGCAGTACCGGAATGGAGAGAAGCAGGAGTCGGTGGTGAAGGCGGTGGAGGAACTTCGGAAAGGGCACTCATGGTCTGTGTGGGCAGTGGAATGGTCGGAATGTGATGGGCTGCTCCACCTCAGAGGCAAGGGCTATGTTCCATGTGGGGCGGATCTCCGCTGCCGCATTGTGTCCCAGCACCATGACACACGGGTCGCTGGGCATGTTGGCAGGTGGAAGACACTGGAGTTAGTGGCTCGGAACTACTGGTCGCCTCAGATGTCCCGCTACATTGGACAGTACATGACGACATGTGACCTTTGTCTCCGAACCAAAGCAGAATGACATCCGCCCGTCGGAGAACTAGTTCCACTCCCGATTCCAGAATCCCGCTGGGACACCATCAGTGTTGACTTCATCGTTGAACTCCCAGAGTCCCATGGCTACGACGCAATCATGAACGTCGTGGACTCGGTAAGCAAGGTGTCCCACTTCATTCCAACGCACACGACGATCACAGGCCTCAGAGCGGCCCGCCTGTTCCTTGCGCATGTCTGGAAGTTGCATGGGCTCCCGAAGCAAGTCGTTTCCGACCGAGGTCCGCAGTTTGTCGTGGAACTGACTCGGGAGCTCTACCGCCTGCTCGGCATAAAGCTGGCTACCACCACAGCGTACCATCCACAGGGTGACGGACAGACGGAACGGGTCAATCAGGAGTTGGAGCAATATCTCTGCCTCTTTGTCAATGAGAGGCAGGATGACCGGGATGAGTTACTTCCACTGGCGGAATTCCAATACAACAACCATGTACACTCCACCACACAACAGACTCCCTTCATCCTTGACTCTGGATGACACCCGCGGATGGGCTTCGAGCCACGCCAGGCAGAGTCCCGACTCGAGACAGTCAATGAGTTCCGAGACTGCATGGACTCCACCCTTTCAGAAGCCAAGTCAGCCCTTGTGAAGGCCAAGGATGACATGGCAAGGTACTGCAACCAACGTCAGGTTCCTGCCCCAGAGTACCAAGTTGGAGACAAGGTGTATCTAGATGCAAGTGATATCCGCACCACACTTCCTTCGCAGAAGCTTGCCCACTGCTACCTTGGGCCCTTCACAGTGATGCGGAGGGTTGGATGGAATGCATACTGCCTCCGACTCCCAATGTCCATGTCCCGCCTCCACCCTGTCTTCAACGTGGTGAAGTTACTCCCTACGCTTGAGGACCCAATTCCAGGTCGTAAGGCTCGTCTGCCACCTCCACCGGAAATCGTAGATGGAGAAGAGCACTATGTGGTGGAATGGATCCTGGACAGCCGGTTTGTGCGAGGACGACTCCAATTCCTCGTGAAATGGGAAGGGTATGGGTATGAGGAAAATTCATGGGTCCCGGAGCAAGATGTCTCTGCTCCAGACAAACTCTGCAAGTTCTATAGGACACACCCTGGTGCCCCTCACCGAATCCGCTCACTGGCATTTCAATCCCTCATATCCCGTGCTTCGAGGATGCAGCATGCTAGAGGGAGGGTGATGTCAGGGGCACCCTGTTTTCCATTTCCAGTTCTGACACCACACCCAGTTCCGACTCCATTTCCGACTCCGCTTCCGGTTCCGATTCCATCTCCACCTCCACTTTCAGAAAGGATTCCACTTCTGGGAGAACTTCCACCAGTTCTGTTCGCTTTGCCAGTTCCACTCCAATTTCCAACTTCCGCTCTCGGAACAGTGTCGGAAATCAAGCGACTCACATAATAGGTGGCATAAAGGGTCGATCAAGGGTCAGGGAGGTCAGGAGGATGCAGGGTTGATGGCGGGTGCCAGGTGTTGTCCCTGGCTGTGCAGCGTAGTATAATACGGGCTCGCTGACATTGGGGGTCCTTAGACTTTTCTCTTTGGATTTCCCCTTGTCAGTTGTGTGGTAGTGTGATCTCCACAACCAGCCAGGGTTGCGTACATCGACTGATTTGAACTCTCCCTTCCTCCTGATAGCTTTGGGTATCATAGCCAGCACTTTGACCCATATATGCGCAGCCAGTCGAGTCTGGGTCTTGTGCCCCAGAGTGCTTCGTATGGGGATCTATTGAGTCTGTGGTGGAGCAGTCGGTTCTTGACGAAATTTACGGTGTGTGTGCTTGACACCCAGAAGCGGCTCGTTAATCCTGTGTCATTTTGTAGTGTCAACATGCCTTCCTGCGGTGTCCTGTTACATCGCTCTGCTACACCGTTGTGGTCAGGGGATGAGGCATAGTAGTTTCATGGATAATACTGAGTTCTTTGCACAGACCGGTGAATTCCCTTCCCATGTATTCCCCTCCATTATCTGTTCTGATCCTCTTTATGTCCTCTCCTCTCTGTTTCTTTAGCCATGTGATGTAGTTCTTGAAGGAATTTGTGATGGTACCGCATTCTTTGTTCTTCAGAAGTCGATGTTGACGTATATTGTTGTGTGATCGATCCAGGTGATGAAGTATCTGTAGCCCCCTAGTGATGTTTCAAACAGACTGCATATGGCCAAGGATATTAACTCCCCTGTGCTCTTCGGGAGTTCCTGAACGCATTTGAAAAGGGATCGAGTCTGTTTCCCGAACGGACAGTTAGCGCATGGACTTGGCGTCTGGCTTGTGTTAACCTCCGGGATCCCTACACCGGTCTGTTCTTTTGGATCATCTTGATTGTTGATATGGCGGTGTGTGCTATTCTGTGGTGCCATAGGTTGAGCTTGTTGGGTTCATTTGAGTAGGCTGCCGTTTCGTTTCCTGTTTTCATCGATGGCTGAGCCATGTAGGTGAAGAGGTTGTTGACTTTCATTCCCCTGGATATTGCTTCACCGTCCATCAGAAGGGAAGTATCTGTTTTGCTGAAGATTATGTCAACATTAGCTGAGGTTACTCGCCCTACAGATAGGAGGTTTGCATTCACCAAGATGCCATCTGTGAGAGTGAGGGCGAGTGGTGGGATTCTCATATGTGCGTCACTTTGGATTGTAATCTGGATTGTGCCTTTCTGATCGGCGTTGAATGTGTCGCCGCTGGACATCTCGATTGATATGGTGGCCGTTGGGTGTAGCTCCTCGAATAGCTCAACATTCCCACACAGGTGACTGGATGCCCCCGAGTCTATGAGCCACATATGTATGTCATCCCCTATGGCCGATAATGCTCACGTGTCTGTGGATAGGACAATGTTACTAGTTTTCTCTTCAATATGCTCCATCATGTTTATGATGAAAATTTTTGATCAATACCTTTGACAAAGGGTTTCTATTGCTCAGTGGTTGGGACCGCTATATCTGGCCTTTTCCTGTGTGTTGACTAAGCCTTCCAAGGCGCGTCCGGCACTGATGGATGAAGGTCACGTGACCGTGTCGACGAGAGAATCGTCTTGATCTAGAGGATAACTATATCAAAAGGCTTCGCTTTTGAGGTAGTCTAGAGTAAACAATAATAGTAGACTCTCAACGAAGAATTGGAGTAAACTATCAAGATTTAAGTTCTGTAGCTATCAAACAAGACTACAGTGACTTCAGGGGGTGAAACAGTTGATTCTGGATGGTTTGATTCATAAATTCGTGGTAGCTACTTATACTATACTAGTGGTAACTACTAGTGTTCGAGATAGTGAGTTAATGGGTGGAAAAACTATGTATAACTAGAGGGGTGACTACTTATAGTCATAAAGCCATGGGAGTGATGGGGATAGTGTCAGGGGTGTTAAGCTTTGGAATGGAGTCTTGTACCTACTATACAAAGCCCCTGTCTACATGGTGTCAAGATAGTAGTCAGCTGGTCGTGTCATGGAGCTCAATAGAAAATAGAAATCAAATCCCTCCTGTGTAGCATAAATGCTAGTCTTGGTGATGGGGCCGCTGTCTCTGTGCCTCTTCTATGGGGCAGCTGATTGAACACACGTACTTGGAATTACATTCTGTAGTCATTCCATGACATCCGGTGCTCCTGCACAGTCTGTGCTCCTCTGCGGCATTTGGTGCCCGCACCTCCTTGGTGCCTGTGGCCTGGCACCTGTCAACGTCATGGCTGATGCCATCAGTCGATAGGTGTGCTATCTCTGATCGGCGGCATGTGGTTGATGCTCTTGTTCCTGTATCTTATCTGATCTATAGATAAGATAGCTGTTCGTGATGTCATGTGTCTGTTGTCTGTATATGTCAATGTCTGTCGTGAGTGTTGTTCCTACCCTTTTAGTTGATTATTCTCTCTTTTTCTTTTATTATTTTCTTTGTATATATATAGATGACTTTGAATAGAATAATTGCGTGTATCACAACAATCATAATGATATCGTTTCTCGGTATGTTTGCGAGTCTGGCCGAGTTGGCATTTCCCAGTTGCTGATGCTGTGGGGGTGGGGCCAGCCTGCCCTGCCCGTCTTGTTCCCTCTTGCTGGTTATTCCTCCGTGAGTGTTCTCCCCTTTTCTCCATGATCCCTGGGGTGTGAGTCCGCCGCCTGGTGCATAGCATCTAGCTGCCGAGTGGTTGGGCTTCCCGCAGTTGTTGCAATAAAAGCTTGCCCCTCCGTAGCTTGGTTGTTGTGAGGGTCTGTTTTCATAGGTGGGTGCATTGTTGCTGATCTTTCTTGGGACAGGGTTGTTGAGGTGTCTCGGCAGCCTGGACTGTGCAATGAATGCCATGGCGGCCTGCGTGGATACTTCAATGGCTCCGAGGTCTGCTTCGTGAGCTTCCAACCTCTCTTTGATTTCATCTGGGTCTGTTTCTATCATGCCTATGGTTTGCGCTATAGACCTCCAGGATTCTGGCACGTTTCTGAGGATAGTAGCGGCGTGAGTAGAGTCAGCTATGTTTTCACCCATTTTTGACAACTGATTTCTGTATTCCTTCATCACAGTGATGTATTCCAAAACCGATTGTCCCTCAGTCATGTGGTAATTCCTGTATCTGGGCCTGACTATGCTGATTGTGCTCGGGTCGGTGGATTTGAACTTTCTTGTCAGACCCTTCCATGCTTCTTCGCACTTTTCGGTCATGTCGATTGCCGTTTGGAGCTCCGGCGATATGCAGAGTAGTATCTGGCTGAAAGTGACGTTATTTTTGTCATCCCATTCGTCTTGATGTTGTGTTAAGGTGGCGCCATTGATGGTGATCTGCTGGTTAGTGGCGGTAGGGTAAGGGTCTGTACCGGTGATGATCTTGTATAGTCCTCTGTCCCTGGCCATTGCTAATAATTCCCTCTTCCAGGACATCCAGTTGCCCTTCCCCAACTTCAGTTTTATATCTCGGAATTTGTGGATGTCGTGTTTTGGAGTTATGTGAGCCGATGCCGTTGCTTGAGCCATGGCGGAGGTCAGTGAGTGTTTTAATCTGAGAAGATATCTAAGTTTGAGTTGTGATAGGTATATGATTCAAGCTTCCAAGTGAAGCTGAATCGAGAGTTTGTTCGAAGGATATAGGTCTATAAGATTTCTCTGGAGAGTGTATAAGACTGATGGAGAATACCCCGGTAGATTGGTCAAAGCAAACAAGTTCTTGTGAGAGGGTGAGTTCAATTGACTGGAGAATGTACTGTACAAATGGCAGTTTTTAACTATTGTGTGGAGTGAGCTAGAATGGATAGGCCTAATCGGCGTGTGAAGGTGTGGGTGTGGGGACTAGGCTACGGGGTTCTGTGTGCCAGTTACTGCAGAATGTGTATATACTCTGTCTATCTAATGGGAGGCGTGGGATATGGTGTGGACATCAGAAATGAGTGATATGGAAGAAAGAAAAAAAAAAAAGAAGAGAAATATGAGTGGCCGGTGGGCTAGCCATCATGCTACTCCACAGGTCAGGTGTACTCAGGTTCGGGGACGTACCCGTGGTTTGATGTATCGACTGCCGATCCATGGCTCTCCAGGATGATGTGTATGTGGGCTTTATGGGCGTGTGTGGAACTGAGGAGGCGAGTGTGGGATGGTGGGGATCGGGTGGTTGGTGTAGGCATGTGTGTGAAGTGTGGGTCAGGATGGGGAGGTGCTGTAGGGGCGACGTATATATTTTTGACAGGATTCACGTGTTGCGAAGTCGAGCATGCGGTATTCCATAGGTAGGCTGGCCAGGATGTCCTCATCGTCGCAGTAGATGTCGACGACCTGACCATGGCTGGCAATTCGAAGGAGGTGATCCAGCAGTTCAAGGACAAGCTGCGCACTGTCCTTAAGATAACGGTCATAGGGGATTTACACTGGTTGCTGGGGATAGAGGTGACACTACGCACGATTTCATTCTCACAGCGTGCATACGTACAAAAGATACTCGAGAGATTCAATCTACAGGACACAAACCCGCTTGGCACCCGGCTTGATCCCCACCACCGATTATCCTTGTCCCAGTCCCCCTCCACACCTTGCCAGTACAACGACATGTGCAATGTACCATATAGAGAGGCCATCGGGTCACTCATGTACGTGGCCTTGGGCATGCATCCAGACATATCATTTGCTGTGTCGATGCTGGCACAATTTATGCCGAACCCAGGAAGACCGCACTGGGAGGCGGTGAAACATGTCTTCCGCTACCTGAAGGGCACATGAACATGTGGCTCCTCATTGGCAGTTCACAGAGCGGCCTGGAGGCCTTCTCAGATGCGGACTGGGTGTCCCAAGAGCACCGCCTGTCCATCTCCAGGTACGTATTCACCATACTCTCCTGGAGCTCTAAGAAGCAACCGATTGTTGCACTATCTACAACTGAGGCTGAGTGTATTGCCGCAACTCATGCAGCAAAGGAGGCACTGTGGATATGTGCCTTTTTGACCGACAATGCATGCCCGCTAGAGAAACCCATTACTATCCACCTAGAAAACATTTCAGCCATCTCCATCACGAAGAATGACGAATACCACCAGTGGACGAAGCACATTGACATACACTATCATTTCATATGCCATGCCACGCGGGAGGGACTCTTACATGTCGACTACATCCTGATGGACGATATGGCTGCCGACATGTTCACAAAAGCTCTTCCGCACCATAAGGTCTCACACCTGAATGCCATGGTGGGACTGCGTTATGCTTAAGGGGGAGTGTTGGAGGTAGTATGGATAAGCATGGAATGCAGGGCCAGGGCTGGCAACCCGCGACCCGGACTCATATCTTCATACTTGTCTTGGTCATAGTTGACCGAGCTGATATATCAACTGGACTTGTAGTTAGTGGCTCCTCAGTGAATTACCCATTCACTGAGATGCGCACCAGTTTCTGTACATCATCACATACCGATGCTCACTCCTGTGTAGTTATCACTACATAGCTACTGCACATAATCCTAACACTTCATACACTGGAGACATAGTAAAGTTTACAGTCTTGGAAAATCCACTAGAAATTCTAAGGATATTCCACATTTCCTTAAAATTTCCCAATTCAGGAAATTGGATGAAAATTTATTGTTTTGTCAGAGTTTTTTGGCTTCAAGAAATCCTTCAAAAATTGTAAAATTATCACCTAAAAATCTTCAAGAAATGTTCAGGAAACATTGAATTCCCTCTTCTATGAAACTAACTATTTAATGAAGTTCCCCAGTTAGGAAATTCTGTAGAAACACTGATTTCTACAGAGTTCCTCTGTCAAATATTCAGGAAACCAATGTTTTCATAGAATTTCTAAACTGAGAAAACTTGATTAAATATTTAGTTTCATAGAGGAGGAAATTCAATGTTTCCTTAGGGTTTCTTCAAGGTTTTGAGGTGATAAGCGTACAAATTTTGAAGGATTTCCTGATGCCAAAAAACTCTGACAAAACAATAAATTTTCATCCAATTTCCTGAATAGGGAAATTTTGAAGAAATGTGGAATATCCTCAGAATTTCCAGTGGATTTTCAAAGTCAGGCAATTTTGCCATGTCTCCGGTGATATAGATGGTATGTATTTTACACAATTGTTATGTGCTGCAGAAGCAACATGGCAGCGTCACTCCGTGACCGCCGGCGACCGGCAAGGATTGGCCAACTCGGCTAACACCAAGCCCCGACATCTCCGCTCAAAGTCCAAATTTTGGGTGGGGTCCCTGGGTAAACATTGGAATCTTGAAAAAGTAATTAAATACACTTCTAGATAACATCACAGTAGATTCCACCACTTCAGGAGTGACTAAATTAAATATCCAAGGACGAGATACAATCCGCGTGGCGCCTATGACCGAGTGGTCGGTTTTAAGCGTCTCACACTCTCACTGTATGACTGGTCGTACGGCTGGCTGGCTACTTACAGTATTTTCGGACTGGCTGCTAGGTTGGTGTTTCCTGATGTATTTTCCTGATATCTTTCACAAAAACAGTACTCTCGGGAATCTGATTCCTCTCTAGACGCTTTGCTGAACCACCAAATTGGTACGGAAGAGTTTGAGTGTGTGCCAAGCCGATGCTGTGATATCCAGAGTATTTGTTTGATTGATGGCAGGTGCTGTGGATATATGCGGCCATGCAGGGTGTGATGATCCACCTGGGGAACCGTCTATAATTACCTGAGGACATCGCATTGAGTACAATGCGCCCCGAAGTGCCATTTCAGCCAAACACTGATTACTCAGGGGCTGTTTCACATGTTGAAATGTTGGGAGCGCGCAGGTGAATTGAAGAACCGTTCGAACTGAGCCCATCCCGAGTCCTGAGCCTGCAGTTGGCTACAGCTGTCGTGCCACTATTATAACGCGTTAACGCCTCCAAAATATAAATGGTTTGCCTTGAAATCCTGCAGCCCTGAAAATCATTGATTACCTGAAGGTACTTACAACGCATAAGTATTCTTAGTTCCCCAACTCCAGTGTTTAGTACTTCTTCGATTACGTGTTACTTACAAGTACATTGCTTGCATTCTCTGGGTCGCATGAGCGTCACCAATGCTAGGAGAAATGTTCAAATCCTCCAATGTAATTGAATTTCTCACCATCGTTACTGTGATCCTGTAGCGTCACTGGTGCGCCATCCCCCAACTCCAGGTGTACATTAGTGAAAATAAAGAGAATAAAATTGAGCTGCACTGAACCACCCAGAGGCAACGTAAGAAGACGGATTATCATGCGCTCACAAAATATGATTACTAAGAAACATAATCCGTAAAGGCACCCTATATTACACAATACACACTCCTCAGTGATTATGTAATCGACAAGCTTCGTATTTGCGCGTTCTCTAACGATGCTCCCTAAAGATGGTGCTTATCCTGCAAGTCCACGGTACCCAGTCTGATGGCAAGCAACGCGGAAGTAATATTGCGCCAGCGACTGATGAGATCGCTGGCACCGCAGTCATGTCGTTTACCCCGACTGAGCTCAACTCTAAATCTAGATAAGTCGATTATTCAGAGTGGTATACCAACGGCCTTGATCATATCAGTGATGGTTCCTCAAAGCCTCACGCTCAGAACCCTCAGGCTGCTACCGACTTTACCCCGATTTCAGCCATGCGGTCCCAGTATATGGAATACTAAATATATAATGGTTCCTCTCCCCATACTATCTCCGTCACATTTACGGCCTCCTCACATCTCCAGAAGGCCCCTTCAATCCAAACTTGAATATGCAGGATAGTCAAGTACAGATGCTTTATCTTCCCGATACTATGGCGAATTGGCCTTGGCCAAGAGCTATTAATCCTAATTATGAAGAAGTCAAGGCTCAAAGCAATGCCTGGTTTCAGAGTTTTAACGCTTTTAGTCCGCGGTCTCAGCGAGCGTTTGATAAATGTGACTTCGGTAGGCCGCTGCATTCTGTGTTCATAAGATATCATTGATACCATTATGAATAGCTCGACTTGCGGCCCTCGCCTATCCGTGGGTCTCTAAAGGTAATACCACGCGAACTGTTGATCGTACAAGCTAATGATTCTCGATCTCAACATTCAGAACACCTCCGGACAGGCTGCGACTTGATGAATTTATTCTTCGTCATTGACGAATACACGGACGTGGAGCCTGCCTCTGTCGTTCGTGGGATGGCGGAAATTGTTATCGATGCATTGAATAACCCCCATAAATCTCGCCCTGAAGGAGAGATTGTCCTCGGTGTAGTGGCCCAACAGCGAGTACCATTTACTTGCCAATAAACTATCTATACCCACAGATATATGCAGGTTCTGGAAGCTAGCTATCAAGACGGCCAGTCCTACCTCTCAGAGGCACATGGTCGAAAGCTTCACCGCATATCTGGAATCTGTCATTCAACAAGCCATTGATCGTGACACCAATACGATCCGCACAATCGATTCCTATTTCCAAAACCGCCGAGAAAATATTGGAGCCAGACCATCCTACGTGCCAATGGAATTGGATCTTGACCTACCCGACGAGGTCTTTTATCACCCCGTTATCGTCGAATTGTCCATTTATATTGCTGACTTGATTATTTTGGGTAATGTGAGTTCTGGTTTCGTCCAGCTGTCTCACTACTGAGTCCGTGCGATCTAGGACATTGCTTCGTACAACAAAGAACAGGCAACCGGAGATGACCGCCATAATATCATCACTGTTGCCATGCATGAATACAATATAGATACAAATGGTGCCATGGCATGGGTCGCCAACCGCCATGCCGAAACCGAGACAAAATTCCTGGATGGCCTGAAACGCGTACCATCCTGGGGACCTGAGATGGATCGACAGGTTCAGCAGTATTTATACGGTCTAGCAAATTGGCCTCGATGTAACGACTGTTGGAATTTCGAGAGTGGACGCTATTTCGGGAGCAAAGGCCCCCAGATAAGAAAATCAAGGCTAGTGCCTCTCTTCCCCAAAGTCCACGCCCCAAATCAGGATGCTTCCCTTCGCCGAGAAAACGTAACTGTTCCACTTGTGGATGAGTTACAGCGTGAGGGCATAACGGCCTGAGACTCATGCACCAGCGTTGGTGCGGCCCTGTTCTCCTCAAAGAGGTGTATTCCATAGACAAGTATAGTTAACAGAATGGGTCTATGCCAAGTCACGTGTCTTGAAGCGTTCAATGATCAGACCACCATCAAGTCCGGTGGAGACCGGAAACCCGTGGGCTGCACAGAAGGAGGTTGAGACACCGGGGCTGAATATAGCGTTGATGATCACCGTACAACCACCTAAACGATCACCGACACTTGCCATGCGTATACCACTGCTCCCAGACTATCTTCCCACAAGCCTCCATCTGAACCCTCACCGCCAAAGAATAAATTGTAGACGGTCATCACTATAAACACAGGAATTGAGAGCCGGCGGAAGATCAAGACTCGGAATGGCGCGTCGTGAGTGTTGCGTCATGAGCAGTTTGCAATTTTGGCAGGTCGTGGACATGTGCATTTCAGAGAATTGAGGCCAAAAGCCAAACCTGGACTTGCCAGGTTTTTAAGTGCCAGGTCACCTGGACTTGTGGGAGTTGGATCCACAGGTTAAAATCGCAGGTTGAACTGTGAGTCACCCATAGGAACCTGGACTCATGGACAGCCCTGTGCCATAGTGCATCAATTCTATAACACTCATCTGATCAACATAGTCAGGAGGGCAAATGGGGAGGACTGTGTCAGTTTTGTTGATGACACCACACTGATGGATCTCATGAATAGGCTTGGCAGAGCCAGCAGTTGGGCCAAGCAGTACCAGTGCAGCTTCACAGTGGAAAAATTCCGACTCATGGGACTCACAAGAAGGCGGGAGTGGGAGCCCCATAGGATGAGGAAAAAAAGACCAATGACCAGGCCTACTATGAAGATACCACAGCGCATCATCAAGCCCACAATAATGCATAAATTCCTGGGGGTCATCATTGACCAGGAACTACGGTTTAAGGATCATGCCAACTACACTCTCAAAAAAGGAGACATGTATATTGTGTTGGGTGCATTTATGCCCCTGCACCAAAATCAAGCCAAATAAATTCCACCATTCGTATTTTTTCCAATTTCTTTTCAGATTGTTTTACTATGATCACTTTATTTTTCAGAATTTTTTCCGAAATTTTCTATCAAAGATTTGTACTTCTATTTCGATTTGTTTTTCCTTCTTTTCACCGCCGTGTCAAGATTGGTTTTTAGGCGTTAATATCATGTATTAGTGAACACAGCGAATGCCCGAATAACTTGTGCGAATAAGTATGCTGTTTGGTGAATAGGTGAACCAACAAATGTTCACAAGATAAGAGGGCTGCCCGAATGGAGCTCGCCCTATCTACAGTCATAGCGAAATAGCCTGTGGCACTTGACGATGTAACGTACAAGGTGTCACGGAAGGGTTGTCTAAGTAGCGACAATCCCTTCACCGGCGAAGGTGCTCCTTCGGAGCCCTTCACCGACAGCACAGAGAATAGTTCAAAGGCTAAGGTAATGAAGATGAAGTATGAGAACTCACCAGTGATGCCTAAGTCCTCTTCTGGTCGAAGATAGAAATCTACAGGAGAAGGCTCAAGATGATGATCACAGCGAGGTCAAGTTTGCATAAGATGGACATATGATAATTGAACTGAGGAATATACATGTGAATGTAAACTACTGATATCAAATGCTCGTAAGGTATCAGCGAAAAGGAAAGAGGCCATCGTGAGTTAGGGTTGGATAGGGGTGTGCAGTCATGATATGAAATAGATGGAATAAACATACAATAGAGTGAGGGAGGAGTGCGAACATGAAACTACGGAGAATAAAGGTGGCGAATGCACTTATGTACGAAACCATGTCTTGGGACCTGCATACATGCTACCCTGCATGGACTCTTCGTCTACTGGGTTGATCCCACACGACCTACGGACGGGACGTCCCACAAACGCATCCTGGCCATATGAACACCCAAAGGGGTTGGATCGAGAAGCTCATGGGACCAGTGATAAGCCATCATACTGGATAGGGGATGTCGATTGTGTTTGATGGCGTGCCTGCTGGCGAATGATGCGAGCAGCGAATAGCCATTCGGCGAATGTGACAAAGGGCGAATGGAGAGGACATAGGGGAGGAGTGGTCGAAGTGAGGCGTGAAGCCGAGGGAAAGCAGAGGAGGTGTGGTGAAAGGGGAAACGGGGATACCTAGGTGCACGAAATACACGAGTCGTGACAATCCGATCATAGGAACAACATCAAAAGAGGGTTGAGCGGAGGAGGTGATATGACCAGTGATGAACCACCAAGCTGGTCCAAAGACGTCGATCGTGCTTTGATGGCATGGCTATGGTGAATGGTGCGAGAGAGGCAAGTAAATTATTGTTATTTTCCTTCGATTTGTTGACCCAGAAATCTTGTAGTGAATTGATTTCTAGGTAGTGTATAATATAATCACAGTGACAACTAAATTCACTGAGAGAGTGAATTGATTTCTAGTCTATTCTTTTGAGCAACAAGTCCAGTCCTACTCCCTATAATTCCTGTCCTCTACATATTGTGCAGCACAGAAGGCTGGCAAAACCAGTGAAGGGAACAACAGCCAGGGCTGTCCACGAGTCAACCTGCAGGTTACCTGGACTTGGACTCACATGTTTGCCAGCTTCCAGAAGTGGAACCTGGACTTGACCTGATTTTTTCTGCAGGTTGACTCGGACCCACAGGTTAAACATGCGGGTGACTCACGGTGACTCGCCAGATTATTCTGAGCTGAGTCACCCCATGCGAGTGCAGGATGTGTCTCCTCCCACGCAGACCACCCTGCTCCATGGAAAGATACTGCCCATGTCCCTGGCTGGGTGCAGATCATACGAACAGTCTGTAAGGGCAACCCTGGCTGGTTGTGGAGATCACACTACCACACAACTGACAAGGGGAAATCCAAAGTATGTATAAAGGAGCAGAGTATACAAGAGAGGGGATTCTCACCTGACAAGGGGAAATCCAAAGAGAAAAGTCTAAGGACCCCCAATGTCAGCGAGCCCGTATTATACTACGCTGCGCAGCCAGGGACAACACTTGGCACCCGCCATCAACCCTGCATCTCCCTGACCCTTGATCGACCCTTGATGCCACCTATTACGTGAGTCGCTTGATTTCTGACACTGTTCCGAGAGTGGAAGTCAGAAATTGGAGTGGAACTGGCGAGGCGAACAGAACTGGTGGAAGTTCTCCCAGAAGCGGAATCATTTCCGAAAGCAGAGGCGGAGATGGAATCGGAACCGGAAGCGGAGTCGGAACTGGGTGTGGTGTCGGAACTGGAAGTGGAAAACAGGGTGTCCCCTGACACAGTCAGCGTCTGTTCAGACTCACAAGTCTGCACAACTGATGGCCCTACATAGGTCAATCATTGGGCAGCAACGCTGCCACATCAGTGTGGAGGAACAGGCATATTCACAGATCACCTGAGATCTGCGAGTTCTCTACCAGTTCATGTTTTTTTTTTTCCTGTGTTTCAGGTCTCTATTCAACTGTCTAGTAGTCAAGAAAGTCAACCCTGTAATCCATTGTGGAGGAACCGGCATACTTGCAGATACCTGAGATGACTGTCTTCTCTACCAGTGCACATTCTTTTTTTTTTGTATTTCAGGTCTTCATTCAAATGTCTAGTAGTCAAGGAGGTCACGCTGGTACAACATTGCTCGCAGATATCTGAGCTGACCATCTTCTCTACCAGTGCTTTTTTTTCTTTCTTGTTTCAGGTCTTTATTTAACTGTCTAGTAGTCAAGGAGGTCAAGCTGGTACATCACTGCTCGTAGATACATGAGATGAGCAACTTCTCTACTTGTGCGTCTTTTTTTGTTTTTTTTTTTGTGTGTTTCAGGTCTCTGTTAAAGAGTCCAATGCTCAACAAGGCCCTTGCCCAAGTGTCCCGCTTCAATGCCAACTTCTGCTAAACAAAAACGCACAGAGTCAGCCAATCCCAGCTTGCATGCTTCCTCTTTGGGTGCCAAGTTCACGACGGTTGCTATCATAGAGTGGTCCTTGCTGCCCAGTCATCCAGCCAAATCCCTGCCCATTGGTGGAAGGACCAGGGCGGCAAAAGATACCGCCTTCGTGGTAAGGTGGGCTGACACCAATGACTTGACGATTCGAGGTATGCTCCTTCTTCGTCTGTCTCTCGATAGAGCCCTTCTTTTATTGTCTGCAGCTGCACAGGTCAAAAGCTGGACTTCCAGCTATTACAACCATTTCTTGATTCCCCCTGATATTCCAACCACTGGAGCCGGCCGGGTTGCCTATGTTTTTCACTGAAAAAGGTATGGTTTCATTTGAACTGATATTGATGATGGATTCACATACATGTTACTCTGCAGATTCCCCTCGAAAACCTGCATGCATGATTGCGTGGATGATGGAACGTCGAACCTCAAGCAGCACATATTGGTGTGTCAACCTCCTGACTGCCCTGAGTCCACAGCAATGGCTGCGTTCTCACACGGGTCCACCTACGATGTGGCTAGGTTCTGCTACTTGATAGCTACTTGGTGTGTGCATCATCATTGCCCATACGCCATTGTGGATAACCAGGAATTGCATGCAACCTGGGAGATGCTGGATGCACATGTCACCATACCGAGCCAACAGACGGTCTCGCATGATGTGATAGATATCCATGCGATGTCCATGGCCCATGTGAAGGCTATGCTTCAGGTAAGTGGTCGTGGTCTTGTGCAGGACCTTTCTGATGTGCACATATATTGGGTAGGGTCACCTGGGTAAGCTTCACGTTGGGGTGGATGGGTGGATGTCCCCCAATGTGTTTTCTTTCCTCGGGGTTACCATTCATGGTGTCTTTGATGGTCAAGGTAGCCCTCTCATTCTTATGCAATGTTCACCTGCTTAAAATGGCCAGGCTGTTTTGTCACCTTTTGCAGTGAAGAAGGTCAATGGGGAAATATCCAATGAGGAGCTGAATACGCTCCTCGATGGCATCTTCGAAGGGGAAGATGAATATGACCTCAGTGCAGCTGAGGATATAGATCCGGACTGTGAGTCTCATGACAACGAAGTCATCAATGCTGCTGCTAATGAGGATTCTGAGGCTGCTGCGAGCGCAGAAGATGACGTTCGTGCCGGACAGCTTTGCCTGGCCAAGGTAGAGTTCTCATTACTTAGCTAGGGTTCCCGGCCTCTCACTGAGGCCATTTTAGCTCAAGGGTTTGACTAAATGAATATTCCACAGTCCAACATTGTGTCAGGACCTCCAAAGTCTCTGTGAATCACAGGACCCACCAATAGCATATCAAATGGTAATTCGCGCCATTGAAACATGCTGGAATTCAGTCACTGCAACAATTGAGCGTGCGATATATCTGCAGCCCACACTCACAAACCTTTGTGACCTCCCCTGGCACAACAAAACAAAGGGTGTTCGACTGGGGCGCTATCAGATAGATGACTCGGACTGGATGATATTTGAACAAGTATTCCCCCTTCTTGATGTAGGTGACTTGATCTTGTTATCATACTGATCACTGACATATCAAAGCATTTCTGGAAAGCCACTGACATATTTCAGCAGGACAGAGTCCCTTTGTTACATAGTGTGATTCCATACATGGATAGCCTCAGTGAGGCCCTTGATCGGTTTGTGACAAATGAGGAACTTGTTGGGTGCATTTATGCTCCTGCACCAAAATCAAGCCAAATAGATTCCACCATTCGGATTTCTTTTGATTTTGACCTGAAAATCTGCTGACATTCATTCCATGATTTGTCAAATTTTTCTTTGATTTTTCGAAGCTGTATTCCTACTTCTTTTCATGTTCTGTCCAACCGACCCTTTGTGGGTGGTTGTGGACAAGTTTCCTTTTTGAGCTGCGGCTGTTCACTACCGTGCTATGTTGTATGGGCGCTTATCATGGCACACCGTGGCATCACGGGCGCTAAAGCGCCGGCTAGTAGTACATGCGCATGAGACACATTTCCCTCCTCTCTCAGTGACAACTAAATTCACTGAGAGAGTGAATTAATTTCTAGTCCATTCTTTTGAGCACCAAGTCCGAACCTACTGCCTATAATTCCTGTCCTCTACAGAAATTAATGCAGCTGTTCGTCTTGCTGCTGCCCATGGCCGGTGAGTGCTCAATAAGTATTATGGCTTAACAGATGAGTCCATATTGTTCCGAATTGCAATGAGTCAGTTCCTTTCGCTTTTGTCTCCATGTCTTCAACCTGTTGTAGTGCTCAATCCCCGGTTCAGAATGATGTATTTCCAACATGCCAAATGGCCAGAGGAGTGGATCTCCACGGCACTTGAACTTCTTCGGAGTGAATGGCATGATCACTACAAGCTGGCTCCTGCAGTGCTGTCAGCACCCAGTACGACGGTACATATTCATGGTTTCTATGTAATACCAGCCTGAAATTAGACCCAGCCATCATAATACTTTGACTCCGTTCGGAGCTTGGGAATCAATCACAGTGCTGATGAGCTTGAAGAGTATCTTGCTGCCCCTCCAATGGCCAGTGTCACTGATCCCGTCAACCACTGGTCATGGATTATCCAGAATGGGAGCTGTCTCGCACAGATGGCCCTAGACTTCTTATCTATTCCGGGTGAGCTATTTCACACATCCTTACATCCTATTTTGACCATGCTCCTCTAGTAACATGCACAGATGTCGAACATGCATTCAGTCCGGGCTGACTGACTGTATCACGGATGCATCACTATCTGAAGGAAGAGTTGACACGTGCTGGAACTGTACTCACCACATGGCTGTCTTACAATGGACTTGTTCCTGAGGAGTGTGTTGTAGAGTTGCTGCTGTTGGGTGCATTTATGCTCCTGCACCAAAATCAAGCATAATATGTTCAATTTATTGTGTGGTGTTTCCAATTGTTTCTCACATTGTTCTTGTACCATGCATCCATTTCTCTGCTTATTTTCGAAATTTTCTAGTCACTCCCTATCTCTCCATTTCATTCTGTTATTTCTATTTTCACAGGCGGCTGCACCCAGCGGAGTTTGAAATGACTTCGACGCGCGAGCCCTTGGGCGCTAAAGGGCCGGGTGCACGTATATGCCTTCTGAGACAGGATTGTACTCCTCTCTCAGTGACAATAAATTCACTGAGAGAGGCGAGTAGTATTCTTTGTATTTTCATAACATGTTGACTGAAAATCATGTAGTACATTTGATTCTAGGTATTGTATTAATACATCAGTGACAATAAATTCACTGAGAGAGTACATTTGATTCTAGCTTTCTAAGAACTCTACCAAACCTTCCCTGCCATAGCCCCTAGTTGCTAACAGCTGCATGATAAGAGTAAGCATGTCAAGAAGGCTGTTGTGCAGAAGGAGGTAATAGTAGTTGAATGTCATGTAAATGACATATGACATGAATTCTTGGCATTTAAGGCTTGCAGGTCTGTGAGTCACCTGTGGAATTCCAAAGGCCAAACCTAGACTTGGCAGGTTTTTAGGTGCCGCATCACAAGGACTTGTGGGAGTTGGATCTGCAGGTGAAAATCGCAGGTTGAACTGCGAGTCACCTGCAGGAACCTGGACTTGTGGACAGCCCTGACAACAGCTAAGTACATGAGGAGATATTATTTAGCGGTAGCCGTTCCAATGATGTTGTATCCCACTGATATCTCCCTAATCCCAGGAACAAAGTGTAGCAAAGGAATGAAAGGGAATATAAACAAGCTTGTATGGGTCCAGTGGCAGGCAGCATTCTCCATCACAGGAGCAATGAACACAACAGCGAGCGAGGTATTGGACACCCATGCCAACTTACACCCGTTCCCACTGCTGGTCGCCAAGATCATCCATTGTCTGCAATATGGTTAGTGTGCCTGCCACAGCACCTCCTGCTGGAGCTGAAGGTCTGCAGCGCAGCAAAGCGATACATGTGGAGTCACAAGTAGCCTCTACACGAAATAATGCACACACTTGAGATACAACCAGCAGAGATGGAGAAGATACAAACAGTGTACTTTGGCCCCAAGTGGGCGCCCACATTTCAGATACGTGTCCCCCCCCACACAAAGCAGGCTATTGATGAAATACAGACACAAGCAGCGGACGTGATGGTATACACAGACAGGTCTTGAATAGAGGGAGGGGTGGGTGCAGCTGCGGTGCTTTACAGGAATGGAAAGGAGGAGAAAGTTGTAAGATTGCACATGGGAACTGAGCAGGAGCATACAGTTTTTGAAGCAGAGCTAGTGGAAGTGGTGATGGCTGCAAAATTACGGAATGTAGAGAGAGGTAAAGATATGTAATTGTGATGGACAGCCAAGCGGCCATACAGACCACCAGGCACAAGAAGGTAATGTTGGCACAATACCTGGTACAAGCCTGGCTGGAGCGAAGCGCAGGCCAGTATTTTAGGTACACTGGATGTAAAGCTGTGTAAAGTTTTCCATGCCTGAATACAGGGATGGTTAGGTCTAAACCTACCGGTTCCAGCTTACTTGATAGCTGATAAATGTTGTGGATATGCCGGACACAAAGAAAATTGCCTGTGAAACAGAGAGTAGCTGGTGGAGGGCAAGGAGAAGGTAATATGGGGAAGGAGGACACTCTCTTCATGAATATAGTAATTCCACATGCAGGGTATTGACAGTGGTCAGCTTCTTTCCCAAATGTCATCTAAGCATCGGGAGACATCTCACAGAACATCACAAGGAAAAACAAAATTCACTGCATCAGTCATAGTCATTATATGTTGAATCATGTTCAAGGACACAATGCACGGTGGCCATTGCCTATGTCATCCACAGCTGCTGTGAATTTAGGGTCCTGTGTGTTACAGACAGGTGTTGTCAAGGAACACACTAGATATGATGGTCCACAGTACTGACCTATGCGTAAACAGCATAAATGTTCCATCACACCAGATGGTGCTTAGGAATAAGAGAGAATGCAACAGATAAGGTATGACACTTACTGACAGCCTGTGACAGAAAAAAGAAAGGTGAAGACATTGACATGTATATCATTTCGCTGACATAGGTACCTTTCTTCACTGCTTGGACTGTTGAGCTGGACTCAACAACTCCCCCAGTCCAACCAGCCTCCTTTCAATGACAGTGTGTCAACAGGCAAGTTCTCCCTGTCCACCACAGTCAAGGTCTGCTGAGTGTTCATTTGAAACTTCCCGTTTGACAGAGAGTCTGTCTCTTGGGCTAATTGTGCTGCCATATGCACTGTGACTGTCTGCCTAGTCAGCACTGCCCCCTCCAAAGCACGTACCACCAGCAACTTCTGCTCATCCATTGAATCCCGCATACCAGCCCCATCCCGCCATCACCATGAATGTAATAATTCCTGACAGCCACCTCTGCTAGTGTAACAACAGCACCTTTGATAAGTCCCCCAAGCATCATTGATTGTGTTGGGGGCTGTCAGGGTTAGCTGCGGAAGGACTGCTGGCCTGATCCTTTGTGGGCTGACTGCATTCATGGTTGAAGCAGCAAAAGGCACCCAAAGAAAGCGAACTTTTATGAAGAATTGTCAAACAGCATCCCAGGAGAATAAAACACAGCAAAAGATACCCAAAAAATATGTGAACATTGACATGTCTCACTGCATCCCACAACAGGAAAGCACAGGAAATACAACAGAGTGGTTATGCTCATAGCCAATGACACGAAGAATAACATTTGTCTCAGAGCGTCAGCTGACATTAAAACATGGCAAATACACACAAACACATGAAAACTTTCACCAGTTATGCAGGAGAAGAACAGTATGAACGCATCAGCTGATGTGACATTTGACCAAGGAATGGGTGTGTGGTAAGATGGGGGGAGCAAGGCCAATGCATCAAAAGGGTTGGACAAAGTGCAAAGGGTCCCGAACAGACACAAGTGACACAGGTTCTCACCAATGAGTGCAGCCCTGGCAATGCGGAAAACCGTGGCAAAGGCAGCTAAAGGCAGCCAAAGAAGGCCCACCTCAACCTCTGTTATATTCACTCTCTACCTTGGAGCTTGCCACACTCTGAGTGTTCATTGATGAGCACTTGAATCTGGGGTACATTCGGCCCACTTGGTCCTCCCACAGAGCCCCGATCCTCTTTGTCAAAAAGAAGAGCGGCGAACTTCAGCTCTGCGTGGACTTCCAAGTGCTAAATAAGATTATGAAGAAGGACCGCTATCCACTCCCATTGATTACCGACTTGTTGGATGCACCCTGAAAGGCTCAGATTTATACCAAAATGAACCTTCAGCATGCATTCCACCTTGTCCGAGTCGCCGAAGGTGACAAGTGGAAAACAGCTTTCCAGACCTGGTATGGCTCTTTTGAATGGCTAGTCATGCTGTTTGGCTTAACTATTGGTCCCACGGTTTTTCAGCGATTCATGAATAATGTCTTTGGAGATTTGCTTGATGTATGTGTCATTGTGTATCTTGATGACATTCACTGTCTCCTTACCCAAACCTCCCTCTGATCTGTGGCACCCTTTGCCTTCATGGGTGGCTGTGGCCTGTGCCTGATGTTTGGGCCCATCCCTTTTCCATGTCATCCAACCCTTTTACCCGGCCCTCCCCTGAACCGTCAAACCGTCCTTCCCACCCCTACTGCCACTTTCTCCTGAACCTCCATCTTCCTTTCGATTTCCAGGTAATCATTTACCCCCTGTTGTCTGCTACCTGGAGCAGTGAGCATTGGGTGGACCTGTGAGCATTGGCAGGAGCTGCCAGCATGTCGTGTCTTCTCAATCAAACTCTCCGGACTTCCATCTCCATTCCTCTCCTCCAATGTTTTCTTATGACTTTCTCAATGTGTCCTCTGGATCACCCTTGCCTTCACAGACTATGGTGGTTACACAGGTAAGCATGCTGTTCTCATCCCTGCCTCGCACCCCTTATCCCTTTTCAGGTCATCTGCCCCTTTACTAGGCCCTTCACTCTCCCATTCTCAGACACGGACCTCCCTCCCCTTTCCCCTTGCTGGCTAAGTGACCCCTTCCTTGTGTGCTGTCTCCATTGCCTGTGCCTTCACTCACTGGTTGGTGCTGGATGTGCCCTACTGACACTTGGTCCTCGCATTGACATACATTTGTGACTCCTCACTTGGTATGACCTCCTTAATCTCCTGGTAACCCATCTAGTGAATAGTCATCTGGCACAGGACACCACAAGCCTCAAGTATCACCTCATGCTGGCTGGCCAGTGTGGCCTCATTCACAGTGTGCGCCAGACGCGGGCCTCAAGTCTCACCTCACGCTGGCTGGACAGTGTGTCACCATTCACACTGAAGGTGATATGGCCCTGGACTTTCTAATGACTAACTTACGAGTGATGCCCATGGGTTCAGGTGAGATCTCTTTACTTTTAATGTGCCCGTGTCCTGTCCTTCCTGCCTGTATGGGAACTGCTGTTCAACCAGCATACTATATAGTCTTGGATCAAGCTGTTGTTACGTATCGAGATTTCCACTAAGTCGGAACTGGAAAGGACAGCGGCTTCAACTTATAGGTTGCGCCCCCAATGAACTATCGTCCTAGGTATTTCGGAAATGAGCCGGAAGTCGGAAAGTACTGGACCAGAGGTTTGGTCGGAACTTGAGTCGGAACTGAGGCGGAAAGCGGAAGACGGAGAGACTGAGATCTTGCTAGACTCGCTGTGCTAAGAACAGGAGATGGAGCGAAGGAAATCAAGTATCGAAGGTGATTATCTGATTGCAGAATAACAGACATACATGAGGGGGTTTTTATACAAAGCGCAGAGCAACAAGTAATGGTGTTGTACTAAGCAAATTCCGGAGGAAGCGGAAGTCGAGTACAATGTGTGGGAACTAACTAATTGGGAACAATGGGACTACAAGGGGGGTTCAGGGTAAGGTAGAACAAATGGCAAAGAACAAGGGGTCGGGAAAACATATCTGACAACGAACTACAAGGGTGACCGGATATATGGTTTTGATGGATGGCGAGGTGGGTCCGGTGGGTCCGAGTAATAGAGTCGAAAGAACAAGGGAAATGTACAAGGGGCGGAATGTCGGAAATGTCGGAGGGGCGGAACGTTGTGCGGAACTATTGGAGGGGCGGAAGGAGTGGCGGAACTGAGGGTCGGAAGTCGGAAATGAACGGTCGTAACAGCTGTTCAACCAGCCTTCAAATGTCTCTTTACTGTAAATTTGTAGTCTGCGTCAAAGGCCTTTACAACAACCAATTATCGCCATCATAAAAATGTCTACTATCCTCATAAGGCCTATTCAAACCTCCCTCTAATTATCTATGAATTTTACTTATTTTTCCAAGGCTGTCTTCACTCAAACTCACTTATTTCTGTGCAGCAGAGTTGTGCATACACATGTCCCCACAACTCTGTTTCGGACTTCCAATTTCAAACTCCGACCGGACAATCGCGTCACTCGCGGCTTGTGCACCCGCGTTCACCCACAACTCCGGTCAGGTGGCTCCTTCAGACTCAGCCTCTGAGCTCGAAAAGCCTAGTCATTTGCTTGTACAGCTTCAATGACTCAACTGACTCATGCACACCTTGGTGAGTCACATGCACATGACTCACCCAAGCTGTCATGAATCACATGAGTCCAATTAATAACTCATTCCTGACAAATCAAGCCCTGATTGGTGGAAAGCCTAGTGGAGTCACCAGTAGGAGTCATTTCAAGTCACTGTGAGTCATTATGAGTCAGACAGAACCTTCCCACGCATTCTGAAAGCTTCTTCGTGACTCATTCCCCCATTCCATTAATAGATAGAAGGTCCTACCGCTTATTTAAGCGCCTGTACAATACGATATAAAAGGAGTGTAGAGGACAGGAATTATAGGCAGTAGGTATGGACTTGTTATTCAAAAGAATAGACTAGAAATCAATTCACTCTCTCAGTGAATTTAGTGGTCACTGTAAATATATTATACACT
This sequence comes from Gautieria morchelliformis, assembly GCA_015179125.1. Lineage (NCBI taxonomy): Eukaryota > Fungi > Basidiomycota > Agaricomycetes > Gomphales > Gomphaceae > Gautieria > Gautieria morchelliformis. Next base: position 1,499 of record WHVA01000499.1, on the reverse strand, counting down.
ACCTAGAAATCAATTCACTACAGAGGATTTCTAGGTCAATAAATGCAAAGACTACTAGACTAATTTACTTGCCTCTCTCAGTGAATTTAGTGGTCACTGAGAGAGGGGGAAATGTGTTCCACTGCGCATGTACTACTACCCGGCCCTTTAGCGCCCAAGAGCTCGCGCGTCGAAGTCATTTCAGACTCCGCTGGGTGCAGCCGCTTGTGAAAGTAGGAATAACAAGATGAAATAGAGAGATAAGGAATGAGTGGAAAATTTCGAAAATAACCAGAGAAATGGATGCATAATACAAGAACAATGTGAGAAGAAATTGGAAGGCCTCACAACAAATTGGATATATTATGCTTGATTTTGGTGCAGGAGCATAAATGCACCCAACACGCCCCCTCAAGCTTAATATATTCCGATTTGCTCGTTGAGAATCTTCACTCTAGGACTAGGAAGTCCTTTAGTGAGGATATCTGCCAACATTTGTTCGGTTGGCAAATAAACGAGCTTGGCTTGTTGATTTTTGATTATATCTCGAAGGAAATATAATCGGATGTCGAAATGCTTGGTTCTCGTGTGTTGTTGGGTGCCATACGTGATGGCAATGGCTGATTGATTGTCTGAATAAACTTGGATGGGTCTGTTCAGTGGTTGGAATATTTCAGAAATAAAATGGCGCATCCAAAGAGCCTCTTTGCCCGCATGGGTCAGGGCGACGAATTCGGCTTCAGTTGATGAGAGGGCTACTATCGACTGTTTCTGGCAACTCCATGAAACAGTGCCTCCATCAATCTGAAATAAGTATGCCGAATACGAACGCCTATGACTCTGTGAACCCCAATCCGCATCTGAATACCCCATCAAGCCGTCTTGATTTCTTCCAAGTGTGAGCTTGTAATGCTTCGTGCCTTTCAAATATTTGAAGACACGTTTGACTGCATTCCAGTGTGTGCCACCTGGATTTTCAAGGAATTGCGAGAGTAATGACACCGCAAATGCAATGTCAGGTCGAGTGGCTACAGCCGCCCACATCAGTGATCCTATAGCTTGCCTGTATGGAAACTTCGACATGGCTTTCTTGCCTCTCTCTGTAGAAGGACATTGGTCTTTAGATAATTTTACGGCTGGATCAAGAGGCGTAGCATAAGTCTTTGCATCTTCGAGATTAAATTTTTTGATGATCTTCTCGATGTATGCAGGTTGTGAAATTGCAATGGTCTTCTTCTGCCAGTCTCTTTCGATTTTGAGATTCAATAGCCAATGAATCTCGCCTAGATCTTTCATACTGAAGACCTGAGCAAGATCTCGTTTGACTTCGTCCAGGACTGATTGATTCTCAGCTGTGATGGTAAGGTCGTCCACAGCTGTTGCAATGATCACATGCCCCTTTCCGCCACGTCTATAAAATACAGCCCCATCTGTGGCTGACGTAGTGAATCCTAACTTGTGGAATTCACCACTCAGACGTTTATACCATTCTCTTCCAGATTGCTTGAGGCCGTAGAGTG